>VDFB02000363.1:93088917-93125926 GCA_007258455.2 Sequoia sempervirens
TGTGGAAAACCCTAGAAGGGGAAAACCACAGTGATAATTAGCTCACAATATAAGTAATTGAAAAACTAGTACAAGGAGGCTCATTGCAAAAATAGGACACAGTATCCAAAAAGGCTCATAGCCCAGGCTCATTTCCAGAATAGAAAGAAGAAATAAGATAGACGATAGAATGTTACACATAGAACATGATCTCAATTCAATAGAGAATCCACCGCAATAGCTTTACCAACACTTGTAGTCTTCATAATATCAATATACCTCAACTCACCACATTCAACAATCTTGCATTATAGCTCACACTACATTTCATGCTTCTACATTTATTTTCATATTATAGCACTCAATTCTATTCCACACTTCATCGCACATTAATTCACCTCACATTTATACAATCCTCAACTTGAAAAACATCTTCAAGTCGGCTACACTCATTTTACACTTTACAAATTAAAAATAGGTCAACACTAAACATTGATGTGGTAGATATGAACAAAAGTGGACCAATACAAAACTTAATTGGAACCCAAATCAACACTCAAAATCCACGCTATGTCTTCATTAATATTTAAACATCTTTGAATGTAGTGTAAACACCCAATCAGTTGTTACCCATGCAAACACCATTAAACTTTAGATTACACACTTCCTCAAATATAAAGACAACTTGCAAACCACACACCATGCTTCACCATAATCTAGAATATTCCTCTATTACCCTAAAATCTATCAAACTCCTTCACAACAATTCACACCTATAGAATGTACACAACTGGTACATTTAGACTACACTATCAAACACTGCAGCTTTAAAATCCATCTCCTAGAGCACCAAACCATGAATCCTCTTGACATAGGCAAGAGGTCAAAACCATCAACATACCTTTATAATCACAAGACCATAAGAATAATTACAAAGAAACGTGGAGTATAAAAATTTCTCCCAGACACCTCTATAAGAAACACTACAAAACTAGCTCACATACTTATAAACATAACTTCTTTTGTAGAATGATCTAGAAGCCCAAATTATAGATATAGAAACTTTGAACACCTCTAACCAACATATCCAAACCACACAAGCAAATATTCAACCTAAATGCAATGTAAAGCAAAACCAAAACACCTCTACAAACTAGAACACTTTTGCAACACCCAGTTTCCTCATTTCATCAATTTTCTCAATATCCTTGAAATCTAAACCATAAATAGAAGCTTATAAAATTAACACCAAAGATTAACATCAACAACTTAATTGATGACAATATAATGTAACTAATCAGAGCAATAATCTCTCTCGACCACTGCACAACTATCAAACTATCACCAATGACAACACAAGCTTGTTGACATCAATGACAACACCTTCATACTTGAAACAGTCTCCCCCTTTGTCATTGATGGAAACACAAGATGTGAAAATACATCAAACATAACAAAATTCTTGCAATGTCTTTATCTCTCCCCCTTTCAGCTTTTCCTTTTTCACATGGGTTCTCTCTCTCCTTCTATATAAAAAAACTTTTCCATATGGCTTCTCTCTACCCTCCTTTGAAATCAATGGCAATAGATAAAATATTTTTCATTGTCATCTCCCTTTAACATGGAACCAAGATACTTGCAACTACTTTGAATACTCCCCCTTAGAAGTACACACAAATCAACTCAACAACCTCTGCAAAATGACAACATATATTACATACTACAATAATTTCACTACCTACTCCCCCTAAGAGGTAGCCACCAACATCAGTCTAGACAAGGAATGAATCCATAGATCCACTATACTAATGCATCTCCATATGCATCTAGTTCAAAGAAAGAGGGGCAATAACCTCCAACTTCTCTCGAAGATACTCAAAAGTATCTTTAGGAAGAGTCTTAGTAAATATGTCAACAATTCAATCCTTTGTAGGTACATATTCAAGTTTCACTTCATTCTCCACAAAATTATTTCTCAAGAAGTGACACCTCATTGATATATGATTTTTCCTTGAGTGCATCATTACATTTTTTGTTATATTGATTTCACTTGTTTTATCACAATAGGTAGAAATAGGCTCATCATACAGCACTCTGATATCCTTCAATGTTTGTCTCATCCACAATACTTGTGTGTAGCAATATGTTTCTACAATATACTTGTTGAGAAAATGTGTCTCAACCTTGAAATTACATAAGATACTATTGATACATAAGGTATTCTCCATCTGACGATGATGGAGGGGGCATGGGGGGAGCCCCCATGAGGGGTCCATCATTATGTCTCATACCTAACGGCTGATATTTTATTATGACTTGCCCTAGAAGGCAACCCTATTTTATGAGGGAATTGAATTACGGCTATGTATTGTGATCTATTATGAGAGTGTGATAGTGGTCATGTTGTCTCTGGTTCTCTAAGTGGTGATACTCTTTTGAGAAGCTTTCTCTACAAGTATAGTGTAATATTTATGATTTATAAATAATATATTGGGTGGCTTTTGGAGTGTGGGGTTTTTATCTCAAAAGGGTTTTCCCCATGTAAATCACTATGTTGTGGTATGCATGATATTTATGTCTATTTCTATTTAAGTTTCTATAACTATTGAAGATCTGTAAATGTTTTGCATTATTCTCCTCTTAGGATTAGTGTAGGAAGTTGTTCTACTACCTTAGCTTCCTTAAAATACTTAGCCTCTATAGTAGATGAAGAAACATAATCATTTTTCTTAGTTAGCCATGATACCAATCTACATTAAAGAAAGAATGCACCACCACTTGTACTTTTCCTGATATCCACACAACTAGCCCAAACTACATCTATGTAAGCACTCAATGTGAAATCAATATCCTTAGGATACCACAAGCCGTAATCCAGAGTGTCCTTCAAATATCTAAATATCTTCTTCACTACTACAACATGTGTCTCTTTAGGATATCCTTGAAATCTGGACACAAGACAAATTGCATGCATGATATCTAGTCTAGTAGTAGTTAGGTATAGCAATCAACCAATCATAGATCTACACTTTCTCTGATCATCCTTAGGGGATTTATCATCCTTACTCAATTTTCAACAAGTAACCGTAGGAGTAGATACTAGTTTCGAGTCATCCATCTGAAGCTTCTTCAACATTTCTTTAATGTACTTTGATTGTGAAATCGATATGCCTTTATCTATTTGATTGATTTGTAGCCCAAGGAAGAAATTCATCTCCCAAAACATAGACATCTCAAATTCTTTTTGCATCTCTTCTACAAATTTCCTACACATAGATTCATTACCTCCAAAAATTATGTCATCAACATATACAACCACTATCAAGGTCCGATCTTCCTCAACCTTAAAGTAGAGATTACTATCTGTAGCACCTTTATTGAATCCTCGTTGTATCAAATATCTATCTAACCTTGCATACTAATCTCTAGGATTTTGCTTCAACCCTTACAATGCCTTCTTCAACTTGCAAACCATATTAGGTTTATCTAACAAATAAATATTTTTGGTTGTTCCATGTAAACTTCTTCCATCTCTCCATTCAAGAAAGTATACTTCACATACATTTGGTAAAATTTAAAGTCCTTATGTGTTGCAAAATCCAAAAACATCTTGATTGCTTCCATTCTAGCCATGAGAGAAAAAGTCTCCTAAAATTCTACTCCTTCAACTTGTGCATAGCCCTTACACACATGTCATATCTTGTTTATTACCACTTCTCCATTCTCATTCATATTGTTTCTAAATACCCATTTATTACCAATAATGTTTTTGTTTAGATGTGTAGGAACAAGTTCTCAAGTCTAATTCTTCTCAAACTGCATAATTTCTTCTTCCATTTCTTTCATCTAATATTCATCTTTACATGCCTCACTCATTGTTTTAGGTTCCACTTTATAAAGTAAACATAGATTTACCCCTACTTCAACTTCTCTTCTCCTTGTCAACACACCTTTTCTTTTGTACCCAATGATCTATTCTTCAGAATGATTTCTTTGCACATACTTAGGGGTCTTAGGGGTCTTTTCTAGAGCTTCATCCTCTTCATTCTACACTTCATTTTTCTTAGCTTTTTCTTCTTATTCTCCACAAGGAGGTTCATCTAACTCATACCCATCTATTACCTCTAAGTTCCTTACATCTTCATAAACCTTGACACTTTCACTTTCACCAATCCTTCTTATCCTTTAGATATAGCATCTGTAAGCTTTTCTTTTAGTAGAATATCCAAGGAAAATACCTTCATCAGAACATGCATCAAAATTTCCTAAGTTTTCTTCATCTCTTTTGATATAGCATTTTCTTCCAAAAACTATAAAGTAATTGATAGTAGGAATCCTACCATACTACAACTCATAGGGATTCTCTGTGTTGTTAGCTCTTGCTTAAACTCTATTAAGTATACATAAACAATAGTATGAATTTCTTCTCTCCAATAGACTTCTAGTAGGTTAGCTTCTTTCATCATAGTTCTTGTAACTACTTGAACAGTCCTATTTTTCCTTTCAACCATTCCATTTTGCTAAAGAGTCCTAGGGGAAGAAAATTTCCCTTTTATTCCATGATTCTCACAAAACATGTTAAATTAATTAGAGGTGAACTCTCCACCTCTGTTAGACCTCAAGCATTTGATCTTCAAATCCATCTCATTCTCAACCACAACTTTAAATTCTTTAAATCTATCTAGGACTTCATATTTTTCTTTAAGAAAAGTAACCCATGTGATTCTAGAGTAATCATCAATCAAAAGCATAAATACCTATCACCTTGAAGACTTCTCACTCTTGTTGGACCACAAAGGTATGTGTGTACAAATTCCAACAATATGATAGAATATTGTCCCTTTCCCTTAAAACTACTTCTAGTTTGTTTACCAAATGGACAATCTTTGCAAACAACATAATCCTCGGCATATCCCTCATTGCTTGAAATGAACCAATTCTAACCAAGTTATAAAAATTGTTGTGAAACATTCTCTTGTGTCATAACTAGCTATCATTAATCAGAGTCATAAAGAAGTGACCATCAACACCCTTGAGCTGATAGATATTTCCATCCATCCTTTTTCCAACAACAATCACAATTTCAAACCCTTTTCTAATATTTCATTTGTCATCCCGAAACATAAGATTGTATCCTTTGCTACACATTTTTCCAACACTCAAGAGATTTTTCCTTAAACCCTTAACATTGTAGACATCTTCAGTATTATGCTTTCCATCAAAACTAATTGAACCTATTTGACAAATCTTAGCACTTGAATCATCTTGAAATTTAACAAGTCCTCCATAATATTTTTCAAGTTTAAAAAAATTACTCTTGTCTTTGGTCATATGATTTGTGCAACCATTGACAATAACCCAGTAGTTATTATCATGTCTAACATGAAAAGCAGATACCAAAGTACCTCTAGTTTTATCCTTTTTCTCAAAAACACTTTCCCTCGCACAACTTCCAGAGTTATCAGAACAAGATTCATCCTTTAAAGAAAAGAATAAGCATTCATTATCATCAACATCTACATAATTAGATGCATCATCAAAAATACAAACATCTTCTCTAACATAATAGATTTTCTTGATCATTTTTAGTTTTTTTTCCTTCTTATTGTTCACAACTCTGTTTGGACATCTCCAAGCATAGTGACCTATATTTCCACAACTAAAACATTTGAAAAGTAGTTTACCTTTGTACTTACCAGTTCCCTTTTTCATTATCTAACGTAATAACCCTTCAACATAGTAAAAATTTCTAATTTATCATGTGAGTAAATAAACTAACTGGCAATCCATTGCAATAAAAATTTTATTTTCTTTTATTGATAATATATGAACAAGATGCCATATCAAATTACAATAAAGATTCCATTTCATTACTATAACTTCACAAGTTACAATTATACAAGAATACATACACTTTACATACATAGCTCTAATGAGCTTTAGAACAAATAGTTGTAAGACGATCCAAGATCCTTTCTTTCAAATATTGGTTCTTCTATCACCTACTATGGAGGAGAAGCATCACTCAGGCGCTTTTTTTCCAACCATGGACTCTGAATATGGTCCCTTGCACATCTATCATTTGATAGATGGCCCTTCCCTTTGATAAAGAAATTGGCAGACTAACTAATAACGACAACCAACTAAACATAGTGTTGTGTCCTACATAACTAGAACCTTGCTATCGTACAATCTTGAACTAGCATGTAATAATGGATAACAGTGAACTAATAGTGTAGTCTCAGACATTGCACTACTTTGGCCAAAGTGTTATATAGAATAAATGACTGAGAGTCATCTATCACATACACTACTCAGGGCCAATTTGACTTAAGGCTATCTTACACTACACATAGGTATTGTCCTCCAATGGATAATCCGTCATCCCAAACTAACCTACCACTAACTCATTTGACTGCAAAATCCAAGGAAACTGTTCGAAAAAATATGCATAATTTGATGTATCGTCGGGTGCTTGTAAAATTTGATGTGTAATTTTCAATTTTTTGAAAGTTTATCCCCGATGTTCATCGAAATTTTCACGAACCTGGGGTTCATCGAAATGTCAGCTATCATTTTCTTTGAATTTGTGACAAACATGAAAAATAGAAAAAAATCAAATTGTGGCCGGCATAAAGAAAAGTGAGTTCGCACCTGATTTATTGCGACAATGTTTTGCTCTACTTGAGATAGTTTGTGGAGAACTAAGGACGATTTTCTTGGGAAAAATTAGATAAAATTCAAGAAGATATCGCCAGGTTGAGGGTAGTCATTGTCTTTTTGTAGAATTCAGTTGTGAAGTTAGATTTGTAGTTCCAGGTTTGAAAATCATATTTTAAAGCAACATCTCATCATATTTCATTTTTAGAGGTTTAGGGTTTTGAGAATTTCATGTCTATATTTTGTTGTGTGAAATCACCATAAGATCACAACCAAGGAATAGATTCTTGTAACTATAATTATGTGATCCATAACTCCATTGGTCATGTGGCACAGTTGTGCTATAACAAATACAAGATGCATTCATGTGTGACCCAAGTTTAATGTGGCTATGTTGTGATAGAAATGGAGGCACTCATATAATGTAGTTAATTCAGGTTGTATAATGTAGGTGTCAATCATCATTGGGTGCATTCAGGTTGTCTCAAGTTTAACAGGTTAGGATGTAATTATAGCATGATCGAAGAGTGATTACCTCTTGCTGCAATAAAGAGCCTATAACTCTGGTTGATATGCAGAGTGGTTGTGTTATATCAATTATGTAGTGCATTCAAGCACAACCCATGTTTAATGGGCTATTCTAGAGAGTGATCAAGATTTTCTAAACATTATGAATGTTACTTGACATATATTTGCATAATCTCAAATTCCTTCAAAGGCTTTTGAAGTATCAATGTATCCTATATAGGGTTTAGAATGATTTCTTTTAATTAAAAAAATAAATAAATGATGTATTTCCCTGTAATTAGATAATGTGGAGATCTCCTAAATCTGCCCCAACACACTATCCTCTTTGGCACTGTATTCATTACTCCAGCTACTAGGGTTTTGCATGTGACATCTTTAATATCTTCATGACCATGGATTTTAAATAGATCTTAGTCTTTGCTTTAATCCTTTTCATGGTAACCCTTGAGTTCCATAATCCACCTTCAATCTCTTCTAAGAATGGTGTCTTAAGCTAGACTGCATAGTATGCATATAAAGCAAGTCCTTCATACATGCCATTGTTCCAAACCACCACTCATTGCTGTGCTTAAAATGTTTCCTCCATAAGCACAATAGCATGTTTCAAAATCATGGTTGCCGGTGATTGACCATTAAGGTAACCACTTTCATCATGAAGATACAATGACATTTTTGTCTTCAAACTCAAAGCATTATGCAAGATAACATTGTGAATTTTTTTTTGTGTACGATTTGATTTTCTTGCACATTTACTGCTTTGCTAACTTCCTTTAAGACTGGGTATTGCACCCTCAGCTGCAATCTCAAACAATTCACTCACTATCACTTGAAGATTCCTTTCATGAGCATCCTTCTATAAAATCAAACTATGCCCTCTAGACTGCCTACTTACTACAGGGGACTCATTGTTTCATGGTATTGTAGTTCTTAAGATCCTTCAACCTTATTGACACTACTTCACAGTCCACAAGGTATTATTCACTATTCTCTCATCTTTGATGAGTCTCAAAACACTGCTCAAACATGGAATCCACTACCTCCATTATACATTAATGGCTAAGAAGAAACATTGAACCTATGATTACCACTATTACTTCATTTGGATGATCATTCCCTGATTGCATTTTCCTTGTCTAACACTACCAAAAGCATCTGAAAAACTCTTAAGGTCAACAAGGGGGTAAAGAAACTCACTGTTAAAATCTCCACTTTACTATGCAAGGTTTGAGCTTAATTATCTTCTCACTGCTCAACCTCTTTTTGATTGTCACATCTCAAGTGACTGTCATTCCTTACCGTAGATTGCATTTACAAATGTCACTAAGCTACATAGTGGGCTTGTTATTGGCTACAATCTTTAGATTGCAAGATTTTTTTATTACCTACAATGTCTCAATCTTTCTGGTATTGCAACCTCACTAATCCGCTATAGTTATTGTTTATGTTTATATAGAGGCCTAGGGTTTGTACCCTAATCATGCTCTTACCAATGATTTTGTTGCTTTTTATTAGGGCTCTCTCAATGTTGAGGGCCCTAGGGATAAGCTCATCATAAGAAGTGACACACTGCATCTTTAACTAAAAGGATAAATCTGTATTGACATTAGCAATGATGATTCTGACTTGTTACTCCTTAGGAATGGGTCACTTGCTCTTACTAGCTCGCTACCTCCATCATTGCAGGAAGTTTGTGATCAAGTTCAATATTCTAATTGTAGGAGTCTTAATGGTTGGAAATCATAGTAAAATCAGAATTTAATAAGTTTTGGAATTAGCATTTTAAAGTGTTTTTTGGGGTCATTAACTTCAGACTATCTTCTTTTGGGGTGGTTGCATGCCAAATTTTTTGGTGTAAAATATCAGAATTATTAGATTATGTTACCTGTCTATGAATAAAAATTATTGGAGTTTGAGTTTGATATTTTTTGAAGATCTAAATAGTCAAGCTTGGTAAAGAAAAATCATGTTAGATAATATTAGTCTAGAACAAAAGGAAAAGACACTTGATAGATTGTGGGCTAGATTGAAAAGAAAGGGTGATGGGAAATAATATTGTCCTTGCAATAATTATAAGGGCTTAAAAATGAGATGACTTTCAATCACAACAGCTGAGAAACATTGTAGGTAGCATGGTCACGTTGAAGGGGGGCATGATTATCCTCCATTGGTAAGTTGTTCATTATATGTATTTATATTGATTGAATTTGTAAATGTTTATATCATTTTAACATTTTATATATATATATAATCACTTGATCATGATCATGGTTTATTTGTTTCTATCATTATTATAAAGGTGGGGCGCCCTAAGGAAGATGATATGGATTATCATGGCTCGGAGAATGTGGTTTTGCAAGTGGACAAACATGGAGCAATGAATATCGAAGATGAAGTTAATGATCCTATGGAAGAAGATGATCATGCACCAGAAAACATAGTTGAAGATGATGGTACGAATACATTGATCCATGAAACATTTAGTGGTAGAGCTGATCATGATGATCAAGATGACTTTGATGATGTTCATGATTTACCTATACTTGAGAAGGCATACGAACCCCTTTATGAAGGCTCCCAAACACCTCTTCTCTCTACTATATTGTTGTTGTTGAACTTGAAGGTTATGAATGGTTTATCAAACATAGCAATCTCATGGATGTTAAGGTATGTCATATATGTCATCTTTTTTAATCTATTTTAATTGTTGTTAGTTCATCACTAGTAAATAAATGATGAAATATGTACCATTAATATTCTTTATATGAACAAATTATTTTTTGTTGTAGATTGATTGGTGAATTTTTGTTACCACTATCAAATATTTTACCTCGCTCATACCGAGATTTATGTGCCATTGTGAAAGATATCGGAATGGAGAATCAAACAATAGATGCATGTCCCAATGACCATATTATATATCATAAACAATAGGAATTTGCAACAGAATGTCTGGAATGTCATATCAGTAGATATCGAACAGATCAACTAACAAAGAAGGTGCCTCGCAAAGTTCTTTTTTATATTCCCATTATTCCACGTATGCAACAATTATTTAGGTGTGAAAGCTTAGCACAATTTAAGGATTACCATGCACAAAATAGAAGTGGAGATGGCATTCTTCGAATGCCTGTGGATGGTTCTACATTTAGGGACATGGAGGAAAAATGGCCACACTTTAAAGAAGAACCTCGTAATCTTGAGTTTCCATTTGGAGAGCTGAGATCTATTTACTCAACGTGGCTTGTTTTTGTTATCAACTATAACATTCCTCCATGGATGTCAATAAAGAGGGAGCACATAATGTTGTCAATGATTGTTCCAGGTATTTGTTTACATCAAAATTTTTTAACGTAGTAGCATCTCATTTATCTTATTTTTTGCATAATGACATATTTTTTTCATTCAATACTCATGTACATTAATTTATATATATTGCAGTAAAATGGTTATAATAATTATCTAATGTTTATGTTCATTCAACTAGGTAAGTACCAAGTTAAAGATATGAATGTATATATCGAGCCTCTTATCGACGAGTTACTACAGTTATGGAATGGTGTCACTATGTATGAAGTCTCTAGACCAATAGGACAAAGAAAGTTTCAATTCCATGCAATGCTTGTATGGACAATTCATGATGCCCCAGGGCTAACACATTTTTGTGGTATGTTATAACATTCGACTGCACTTTAACAATATTTAATTTGATGAAGTAGATATCATGCATGTTTTTAAAATAATCTATTCATTATATATAATTATAAAAATTGACATATTTAATCCAATTATTATCATCTTGCAGGTCTTCAAACAAAGGGAAAATTTGCATGTCCAATTTGTGGTCCAAAGATGAAATCTTGTCATTCAACAAGTTTAGGAAAGTAGGTGTTTGATGAGTATAGGCACTTCCTCCATAGAAATCATAAGTATCAAACAACTAAAAAACATATTTTCAATGGGAAAGAGGAGACTACATCAAAACCACAAAGAATAACACCTCGCCTATGAAAGTTGGAATATAATAGAATTAATCGTCAAGTTTATCTTTCATTTATGATATGTTTTGAATTTATATTTTTATATTGTGTTGTGTTTACTCATGTTGTAATTGACAATGATTGTTGTTATTAATTTGTTTAACTTATATGCTTCATGAAGGTCATCAAGGCATTAATGACCAGCTTCCATAGGGATTGAAAAGTTATCATAGACAATTTAGTAGGTTGCCTTACTATGAGTAGCTACAAATTGTGCATTTGTTTGATACAATGCATATCGGAAAGAATATAATAGAAACGTTATGGAAAATATTAGATGGAAGGCATAACAAAGAAAAAATTGTCAAAATTTGTAGTGACATTCAGAAAGTCAATCATGCAATGAAAAATGTCATTCAATTAAATAGCGATGGAGAAAAAATTAATATAAGTTCCCTTCCTTGGTTATTAATAGAGCAGCAAATAAATGCTATAAAATAAGTCATACGAAAAATTCAATTTCCCACAGGATTTGCTATAAACATAAACAATATAATAACAAAGGTGAATTTGGGTCAGGGATGGAAACCAATGATTGGCATACCTTCATTAAGGTAATTATTCTAGTATATTATATACACTTGTATAATGCATGTACTTTTTAGTGTATTATGTTTTCTACTTTTGGAAAAATAATGAAAAGATCATTTTATAATTGTTGCAGTACGTTCTACCTCTATCTCTCCCAGACAACTTTGACAACAATTTCAAGCAACTTATATATGATCTTGGAAAATACATGAGGTAAGTAGCAAGATTTATTCAATTCATTGTATACATCTTATAATTGCCATTTGTTTTACTTGTGTATGTAATATACTGTATTTTTTTGTTAAATCTCGTTAATATATTTGCACCTTGAATCACTTGTAGATGGTTGTCATCTAAAGTAATCCATAAAGAAGATATAAATTATTGGAAGAGAAAAATTCCTCGTCTAATGTGTGAAATGCAAAAGTGTTTACCTTCAACATTTTTCAATGCACAAGAACACTACCTCATACACCAAGTTGAGGAGACTAAATTGTGTGGACCTGTACACACAAGGTCAATGTGGATGGTTGAGAGGCACTTGAAATTTTTGAAGGCTTTGGTTAGACAAAGAGCACATCCTGTGGGTTCTATGGTCAAGGGATATATGGTATACCAGAACATGGTGTACATTAGTGAATATCTTCCTAAGTTTGCAGCAAAGATCCATGTAGATCGCATTTGGGATTTCAACTCCATTAACAAATTCGAAGGGGAGTACCTGATGGGGAAAGGTAGATTGAGGAAAGTGAGAGGTAAGTATAAGATGTTCAAGGAGATTAATTGGAATAAATTTTACATATGGTTTTTATGTATATTGTACTTAATTTTTAATCTTCAATATACATCAACTATAAATTAAGGTTGTATACTGTGGTATTTAACTAATTATACGTCGTTTGTGAATTTCATTTTTTTTATACAGTTGGTGGAGAGTGGGATGCACTACATTTATACATCACCAACAATTTTGATTGGATGACTATATGGATTGAATGATGTCAACAATCTGGTCACACATTAACATGGGAAGGTGTGGCTTCATTGGTTAAAGAAGCTCATCGTAATGGAGATTCCAATGTTACACAAAGGGAACTTAATTTGGCATATGGTTTAAGAGATAAACAGGTACGTATGAATATATTAATCACCCATATTATTTAATTATTTTCAAGTATATTGATGTATATATATGTTGAGATTGTTTTCTTTACATACATTTGGCCAAGAATAAATATGTTTATCAACTAACGATATTGCAATAATTTTTACATGTTTGACATATTGCAGGTGAAACACCACAAGGCTATGTGGTGCAATGGTCATAAATATTGAATCAAAATGTTGGATGACGTGAAGAAAACTTGTGATTTTGGTATAACTGTAGTCTTTCATGTGACTAATCTTTCATCTAGAAGCAACATACATCCAAAAGTCTCAGAAAATCGATACTATGGGATTTTGGATGATATACTTTAGTGTGACTTTAAGTCCTTTAGATTAATTTTGTTTGTCGTCCTATGGTATAGGCTACGATTGAATGAAAATGATCCTGAGAGAATTGTTATTGAACATGATAATAGATTTACCATGGTTAATACAAGGTTGATCGAGCGAGCTAGAAATGAGCCTTATGTTCTTCCAACCCAATGTGAGCAAGTATTTTACTCAGAGATTCCAGGTAAATCGGGTTGGTCATTTTTTGTTAGACATGATCCAAGAGGAAGGCCAGTAAAGTATAATGTGGTGGAATAAGAAGATACCGAAGAACTAGAAGATGATGTAGATGATGATTAGGATCAACAGTTAGTTGATGATGTCCCTGACGAAGATGTCGAAGAGGAGGAACTAGATCATGATGATGTAGGAGTTAATGTTCATGAAGATGATATCCATGTGGATGATGACATTATCAAAACTGATATCATCATGATGATGATGATATGACCAATCCTTACAATGTTGAATTGGATCGATGATACAGACAAAGAGTTGGATGAAGAAGAATATCAATGACATTGAAATGTATAAGTTATGTGATTATATTATCTATTTGATATTAATTTCTTGATAGAATTATATTTGACTTATGTGGTTACATAATTAATTCATGATGTTTTTAATTTTTATGCCATTACATAATTAATTTAATGATGTACTTTTTAATGTTTGAAAGGTCAAAAAATTAAAACATTTCAATAGTGATGTTAACAACCTTGAAACTAGTGTGTTTTATGTTTCATGTGATCATAAAAGATTAAAAAGTTAGTTGTAGAGGTGGTTGTTCAGTGGTTGACGTGTATGTTGGTTCTTTTTACAATGTCAGGTTTGTCTTCTAATCACCTATGGAATTTCCAATTCCAATCGAGCAGTCGAAGGACCTGGACCAATTCGAGGACTTTAAAATCCTCCTACACTTCGGTCTCACAACCCGAGAGGGTGATCCCTTAATGTGTTTACAACCTCTGCACATTATTATAAACAACATTAACAATATCAGAGATGATCTCACTTAAAATCTCAACACGATAAGATAATATCAACTAGAATTGGTTGTTCATAGAAAATATCAACTATCTGGAGCGTGAGATAACTAACCACAATCCATTGTATAAGATAGTCAATGATTTGCAATTTGTAGCAAGCTCTAGGAAAAGACAAACAAATACTGAACTACACTAATAATTACAACTTAGATCAGTGCCATATATCCATTGCAGGAGTCAAATTCATAATCATCTAGAGGTTTATAATAGATTTAATACATCACATATAAGATCCCTAACAATATTGCATTACAACTTCATCAGTATGCATTCTAACCTAGGACTACTTATCAAATCCTTATACAGCACATATCTGCCTATAATCCCATTCAATAATTTTAATTAATCCTTGAATTAAAGCTAAAATAGAATCATACACACCACAACAGTGAGATGGATAAAACAACCCTTAGTTATTTCATTCAAAGTTCAGATATGCATGTACAATGGAGAGACATGAGCTTGAATTTTTATTTCAACTCAAATGCTAGTACTGTTATACAACATTAAATCTCTATGAACTCAAAACATGTTATAGAATGACTCAAAACCTAAATTGCATTTCTCTAAAACCATCGGACTTTACAATTCACTCTGCAAATTCACCTAGACTCAACATAAATTATCTAACTTGCTAACCTATACTTCTGGCCTTGAAATCCTTCTTATAGAAAATGAAGGAGCAAACAAGAACCGGGCCATAAAGTACACTTGTCACCAGTCAATTGGAGCACCTGGTGATATTCCAAAATTTGTTACAAAAGCCACCACCTTGAAAAATATTCTTGTTCATCAATCAGTTGAGGAACGTTGATGCAAAAAACCACAAGAAAACTGCACCGAGAAAGTCGTCAACACAAAACTGGAACCGTTGCAACCGTAGCATCTGATCTGCCACCTGTTAGTAGTTCACTCTTTTTACTCCTCCTCAGTCAAATATTTAGTTACCCAATTCTGGTACTCATCATCAGTCGGCCAGTCAAAATTAAGTACCTCATCCACCTTGGTATTATAAGGTGTGTATTTTACCGCTACCTGATTCGCATCCCTTTCAAAAGATTCTAAAAATGAGCTGGTACTAATGATTTTGTCCATACAGCTCACCAACAAATCATAGTCTGAGTCATCACAAATTGAATTGATTTGATCATTGATGGCCTCACTTGCTTGATCCTGCCATTGTTGAAATGACTTGATTTTCCCCTACTCATCAATTATATCAGGTAACAATATGTTACCCCAATCATTGAAATTCTTCACCAGCTCCATAATCTTCCTACTCAAGTCATCTGGTAAGGTCTGAAAACCTTGCAATGATTTTACTAACACATGAGTAGGCTTTAATGATTGGGGCCTATTATTTATACAAACCTTGAGGCCTTATACATGATATCCAAAATCATCAGCCCTAGGGATCCAATTTTCAATTTTTGGTATCACTACTCCTGATCCTTATCAATATTCTTATTGCTGCTAATAGAAAATAATATAAAGAATGTATAGATAGCAATTTGCTATCAACCTTTTCATTTAAATGCTCAAAACAGTAGTAACAATTTCCTTTTGCTTTAAGAGAGATCCATCCTCACTTTTCTTTAATGATGCCTGCAATTCATCAATTTTTTGCACGAGCTGCTTTTTGTAGGATCAACAGAGCACTTCTTCAACTTCCTCTAAAGAAAGGGTGAGGATAGATTCTAACTAGAGATCCTCGTGTGGAAACAATTAGAGAAGCAGGAGGCACTGACCCTGCTGTGGAAGGTAATGTACTAGGTTCCTGGAGCATTTCATGTCTCCCCAATATGCTTATACCTAAACCTCTCCACTAGTTTGCAACCTCAATATTTTTATGCACATCTTGCTATACTCAATCAAAAGGTTATATTTTTCCATTAAGCTCTTCCTTTCAGCTTCCTCCCTTTCAGCAGTCTTTTGGGCCAATTTGGCCACATTCACAGTCAAATTAGTGGCCTCAGTGGTTGAGGTCTCTGAAAGCTCTCTTTATTATCAATCCTCCCTTGAAATTTGGATTAATATCAGAAACATATGGTTTTATCCCTTGTGGGGCCAATGCCCAAATTGTCAGAGTTTCATATTCCTCACTGAAAGAAGAGTTTTGCAATGCCTTCCTTGACCTCTTCTTCAGAGTCTTGAAAGGGATTCTTAGACTTCATAATAGAATTAAAGGAAACTGCATTTGTAATGTCCCATTCAGAAGAATTAATACACCAGCCTAACTCACCAGTTTTCTTCCTTCTTCAGTGATGTTCTTGAATTCTTCCATTAATTCAGCTTTTACCTCCTCATCATTCTACTGGTCTGACCTGTCATTCCTTAGTTCTCTTCTCTACCTACATTTATCTTGATACTCTTCAAACTTCATCCTCCATACCAATTGCAAGAATACAGAGTTTTTTACAAATGTATTGTCATTTAGAAACTCCTTGCATGCCTTCATTCTTGCATCTTGTACACTTTTACCTTTCATATCTAAATCAGATAAAACTAATTCGGCTGGCCTAGGAGGGGAAGGTATACCAACTTGCATGTCTTGATCAGTAACAATAATCTCATCCATCAGATCCTCCTGTGGTTGATCAATTATTTTCCTCTTAGGGCTTGGCTCAGATGGTGGTGATGAGGGATTGTCTTCCAGTGATGATTCTAAATAAATAATTTTGATTGCCCCAGGCACTTTGAATTTTGGACTTGGTTGTGGAGGTACTTTCATAATCTATTTTCCTTTTTTGTCCACTTCTTCATCATTGCTACTATCCTTTTTCCTCCTGTAAATGGGCCACCTTTCCGTAGGCTGGTATGTTGGCCTTGTTTCAATTGGTCTAGCACCTTTCTCTTGTACACCCATACTCAATTCTAAATTTACCTTTTTTGTCCTCAATGTGCCCATACTTTCCTTGAAGTTTCCCATCATAAAATCAATTTTCTTATGGTGGGGACTGAACTCCAACAGTGGATCATATTTCGGATGCATTTTCTGCACAACATATAGTAGCTTACCATAAGCTATCCATTTCTCCTTGTTCAACTCTTGTCTATTCAAATCAAATTTATTTCTAATCAAGTCTTCAGGTAAATTGAACTCATGCAAAAAAATTCTAGCTTTTATTCTTTGTTTGAAAATAGCAAAGAAACCCTCAAGATCATGCTGCCACTTTGGTCCACACCTCAAATGGTAATCATCAAAGAAATTATCAAAATGCATCCAGCCTCCTTTTGAAAATACAAAATCAGAAACCACTATATAATCTGGAAAAAATGTTCTCTTACCCCTTCCACTGAGGTTGCCCTCATGAATACAACCTATCTGCCACATAACTTCTGCAAATCCCACTCTTGGTGGCACATTGTATGGAAGTATACGAGGGGCTCCCTGAAAACCTTGTACTATCAAGACAGTGTTGACTGGGCATGGGATAATGTCACCCCAGTTATGGTAAACCTTCAATTCTGGCTTCGTCTCCTTTGGCCTAAGGAAATCATGTAATTCCTCAGGGATCCTAGGTATATTCACCATTAATCTAGCCCTTAATCTGGAAGCAAAAAAATTATCAAATTGCACATAACTAGTGATTTCCTTATTACAAGATAAATTTGTAGCCCATATCTGCACTGACAATCTTTCTCCATCAACTGATTTCCTTAATTTCATCCTCTCAGAGAAAAAGTCAGCATTCTTAAAAAAAAGCATATGCATTAGCATAGAATACCAAAAGAATTGAGTGTTGGTATCATTGTTTTGCAGCTTTGACATCCCTTCATGCATCCTCTCAGCCAAGAAAGAAGTGAAGTCATAGGTCACAGAGAAGTTAGGGTGTTGTATTTGTACCCCCATGAACATATAAGCAATGGGCATTACCGTACTAGGATTGAAACCCAAAATATGACATAAAGAATAGAAAGTGGCCAGGAAATGGTTTGCAAAACAATTTAATTTGAAAGGTTTCTGGTCACTAGGGCTGATATGAAATTTTGAACCTCCCGCCCTAGCCAGATGAGGTGGAAGCAACCTTGCTCTAAAAAGAGATTTCAGCTTTGCATACTCCTGCTTCATTTCCTCAAGGTTGATAGGAACCAAGTCTTCGCTCAGTTCACTCAAGTCAAAAATATGTTGGACCTCTTCTCTGTTAATGCTTAATAGAACCTTTCCATCATTATCCCTGATTATCTATGTAATAGGGTCATATCTTGCAGCCATTTCCCTAAGCAGGTCTACATCAGGGAATACATTTGGTACCACCATCTTCCCCATATCATACATCCATCTATTTGAAAAAGGGTGAGGAAAATTCCTTTATCCGTACCACAATCTGAACAATTCCAAGCTAGTGAGGGGAACCCTAGCATTGGCAATGTTGGAGCAATTATACACTAACCCTTCCCCCAGGATTTTACCTCGCATTAGGACCAATCCCTTCCTCCTATCATTCGTTGACAAGGGA
Organism: Sequoia sempervirens; assembly: GCA_007258455.2. NCBI lineage: Eukaryota > Viridiplantae > Streptophyta > Pinopsida > Cupressales > Cupressaceae > Sequoia > Sequoia sempervirens. The sequence goes on from VDFB02000363.1 coordinate 93,107,659, forward strand.
AATTGATCTAAGAAATCATCATACAGGTTTCGCATCAAATATTCAGTATGGCTAGAATGTTGCTTGGGTGGTGCCATCTCGGACAAACTAGGGCTTCTTTACAACATTGTAATTCAGATAGCTAGGACTAACCAAAGATAGAAAATTACAGGACAAAACACTGCAATTTCTCACAACTATAATTAAACTATAGCCCTAACACATTCATCAACAAGCTCACAGCACATCCAGCTAATCCTTTCCCAAATTCAAATGTAAAATGACCGAGAGGCATAGAAAATAAACTCACAGCTTTGTTCACATAACTCCCAAATTTTGACTGCTGAAACTGCTCCATGAAATAGTTGAATGCTTTGTGATACAGACCAAGTAGGAAAATTGATTTTATTGTTGATCAAATCATGCCAACAAGTGTCTCATCCGCCATTAAAGCTCAATTTTGCGTTGCACGAACGGCTCCAACCATATTTGATGCAGATTTAAATTCGAGCCGTTGATTCTTTAGCTTGATCAAATCATCGACAACCACCTTCAAAATAAGCTGACACAATTGCCAACATGGTGATAAGGGGCCCACCTTACCATACACTATGAAGGAATTCCACATGGCAGTTGCCCACAATATCGCAATCCTGAAACTTTTGATCGCGCGATGGTGGCCAATTGTTGATCCTAAGCATCAATGATCTTGTTCCTTTAACACAATTTCCAACCATGTCGTTAACCTTCAAGAAGCTTTTCCAGCAAGATTATAACATATCCGTCAATTTAGAACATGTGCATCTTGAGAACACTTTAGTAATCCACCCCTTAATACATTTAAAGCCGGCTAGTGTTTCCTTTACTCTTTAAGCTTCATCAAATGAGACATGTGGCGCCCACCTATGATTTTGCAATCAACCCAAGCACCATCATGGGATGGCGGGCAATGGCAGGAAAAAGTTGATATCCGAAGGCAATTTGATCAATGGTAGCTCGAATTTGATCCCTTCTACAAAATAAAAAATTCATTAAAAAGGACGAGGGGACATCACTAGGCCAACGGTAAACAATGACATAAGTTGTTTTTTAAAAGATGAAACATAGGGCCAATCGAGACTTTGGAAATAAAACCCTGGGGAGGAAATAAAGTATTAAAATCAAAGTTGGGTTTTAATTTTAATTTGGTGATGTAAGCCTAAGCCATTAACCCCAGTGGTCATGTCACCGACGACTTAGCCAAATCCTTTCATTAAATACTAACCATGCAATGTGTAGGTTTTTTAGATTCGAAAATATGGGAGAAGATCTTGATTGTACCCCGCCAACTCGCAGACCTAAGGTGTCACCCTTTTATTTGGCGCGAGGTCAGCAAAAGGCAGATGTGTGTCCTGTATGGAATGTGGGGCCCAATCTCCACTATTGAGCTCATAACCCATGGTTTTAGATTGACAACCAAGATCAATTTAAGCTAATGTAAATCTCTGTTGTTCCCTGCTAGCTCGTAGGAGGAAGATGAAAGTTGGTTAAAAGCCACGAGGTCAATGAGATTGCGATGCATAGCTCCAGCCATTTAGTTTGCAAAGTGCATAGGACCTGTTGACATGGTAGTTGGTTTCTGAGATGGTTTAATGTTATTGGTCATGAGGAAGGTGAACGATGCTTCATTGGATGTCAAACCAAGTTAGCCTGAGATAAACCGTTTGATCAGCCAACTCTTCAGGAGATTAGCGGGCAGTATTCAAGGTTGGAAAATGACACATGGTGGTCATTTTATTGTACAATTGGTGAAGCATTAATGAATTATTCCTTGCTTATGTAGTCACATCGACCTCAATCTATGTGAAGATGTTGTTCGCAATCATGAAGGGTGATCTATGGATTCTCATGCAACTAAAGTTAAACGGTGACAATACATATGCCGCCAAATTTCCATGTTTGTACATGCATTTTTACTAAGCATTGATGAAGGTTTCCATTACCTCGCACAATAAATACAAGAGGAATTAACTGCTAAGAGTGTCATTCTTGTAGTAGTTAGAGCACTTTGTGGGCTGAGTCTAATCAAGTTTGAGTGCTTGTCTGACAAGACAAAATGAGTAACTCAATAAGGAGGTCTGTTCGTTTGAGCTCACAAAATCTCGGTCTTGCTATTCAGGAAGGTGCTTTGGTTGAAAATCCCAAGCTTGTGCCGAGTAGATGCAGTAGAAGGTTGCAATTCCAGGACATTGTTGCTCAACTGGTAGATGACAAAGGAAAGCAGTCGGTGTGCTCTATCAATAGTGTCGGTAGGAAAATAAGGTATGGGCATGGCTCCTCTACATGCCAACACTCGCCCATTGGCCTTATGAGCAACACTTTTGATGATGTAACTAAGACCAACTCCAACTACTATTGGTATTTAACTTGCTTCAATCACAGTGTGCCCTCTGATGAGGAAGTGATATCTATAGTGCCATTGGTTGTTAAAACCCCAAGCGGACGGACTAGAATCGTATTGGGCAAGGACAAGAAAGAAGAGGAGGTTGAGGGTCTACCGTATTGGGAAACAACTAGAAGCAGGCGTGTATACCAAGGTCTGAGTGTTGGTAAGGGAAGGGTGGTGGGTAAGTAAGAAGTTGTTGTGGTGCCTTCGTGGCAATTTGGTTGCCTATTTTTTTTTTGTGGATAGTGACAAAGGGGATTTTGATGACAATTTGTGTTCCCTTTTTTGATGGTAGTTACAACTTTATCTTTCCCCAGTTCATGCACTATGTTTTACAGATTCAGCATGTGGGAAGTTTTGAAATGAAAGTCAAATGTAATGGAGATTTTGTTCAAATGAAAATTTATGGTGAAATTACATTTGAGCCTGAAGCTTGTTGCTCCCTTGTCATATAAAAGGGAATTCAAGGCTCATTTGTAGGGAGAGAACTGATGAAAGCTCTAGCTAGGTTTTGAGTTGAATATATGGGTAGAAAGATGAATGTCCTCTGATGAGGAATTAACTTTTCTGAGGTGGAGATGGTGGGCCTACACTTCCAGGAGCTGAGCTAGGGCATCCGAGCCCTAGCTCATGAACAAACTATTTTTGTGCATGCGTGTGTAGGGTGGGGTCTGCTTGTTTTCTTAGGGGTGTTGTTTCCTATTCGTTGTTCTTGTGTTTCGCTTGGGTGTGTGGCCGACGATCCTCCTCGGTTTGTGTTTTTGGGCGCATGGGGTTTCCCTATTGTTTTGTGCAGTGTGCGTGCTCTTCGGGCCTTGGTGGTGGTGCATGCTAGTGTATGCTTGGTTTTGAATACTGGTAGAGTGTAGGATTTGGGGTGTGCAAAGGGAAGGGGTTGTTGTTTTCCCATTTTTCTGTGTGGTAGTGTAGTGTGGGCTGTGTTTGGAAGGGTTGGTGTCTGGCCTTGTAAGGTCACCGCCGGTTCTTGACCCTCAATGTCTTTGGCGGAGTCTTCACAGGGTTTGGTGGGAATGGACTTTTGTTCCACGATTGGATCAAAGCCACCATTGTATGCAACAAAAGTTATTAACAATAGCCTTTTATTTCAGGATTCGATAGAAGGTGGTGCTCGCACGTCTGGGGGTCCTCGCATCACCAAGGTTAATGGATGTCTTGGGCCCGACGAACCTGGTCACCGGAGGGTGAAATGGACATTATGTTATTGGCTAACAATTACTTCATGGTCACTTTTGACTGCATGGCTGATCGGAATAGGGTTTTTGAGGGAGGTCCCTATTTTCATAACCAAGTGGGGTTGTTTATCAAACCCTGGCATGCGGGTTTCAACCCTTCAGAGGAGCTTCCAAATAGGGTTCCAGTTTGGGTCAGGTTGCCTCGTCTTCCAGTGGAATGTTGTCGTCATGATGTCCTATAGCTAATAGCATATTTTCTTGGAAAACCAGTCGGTTCCTCGCAACAAACTTTGGATAGAAAGGTAATGACTTATGCTCGTATCTGTGTTGAAATTGATTTGGGTAAACCTTTTCCAGATTTTGTGGATATGTGTATGGGCTCTTACTCTTGGGTGCAGCATTTGGATTATGAGACTCTCCTATTTCGATGTCATTTGTGTCATGAATATGGTCACTTGTTGCGAAGATGTCCTAAGGTGAGGCCTATGGAGCCCTTATCTTCTCAGCCTCCACGCAACCCTCCTATGGTTGATAGGGGGAAGGATCATATTCCTAGTACTGGGGCTGTTGTAGATGGTTTCACCCCTATCAGAGGCCGTAACAGAAATAGGGGTCAAAAGAGGACCTTCAAAGAGAGACAAGATGAAGATACTTTTAACAGATTTGAGGTGTTAGATGATCTCGGCTAGCAGGAAGTGAATCCAGGTTTGGTTAACCAGGATCAGGGAATTCTGAGTACTATTTGAAAACAAAGGGGTAAAAACTTTATTAGAAATCAGAAAAGAGTATTACAATAATAACCAAGGGACCCAACCCCAGAAAACAAGGTGAAAACCCCACAGCATAAAACAACATCAACTATCCCCATGTGTCCTCCTATCCTCCTCCAAGAACCGGTCTAAATCCAGATGCAGCTCAAGGTTAACTTGATCCCAATCCTCAACCTTCCAACCACTATCATGCTTAGAGGCCCATTTGGCCAAGCAATCAGCAACACGATTCCACTCCCTCGGGATGTGAACAAAGGATGCCTCCTCCATCCGAGAACTAACCTGAAGAATCCGCTGAACCACCAAAGCTAACTGCCAATTTATATCAGATATCTTTCGCTCATTCAAGAGATTACTCAAAATCTATGAATCAGCTTTAGATATAACCTTTCTCCATCCCAAAGCAAGGGCCCTCTCAATAGCATGAAGAATTGCCAAACCCTCCATGAATTTAACAGTCTTCACCCCCTCATGTATAGAGAACAAAAAAATCATCGACCTAGCTGAGTCCCTGCCAACCCCACCAATTCCAGCAGGCCTAGGATTTCCCTTAGAAGAACCATCAGTATTGATTTTAAAAATTGGGAGGAGGTAACCACCTTCCAACCCGTTGAACCCTCTTTTTCCCATGCCTACAGTTCCTAGAACTGACAAAAGATGAATGAATTTCTTGAAGACTCAGTCTGGCCACCAACTCAGCATCACCTCTACCAGGGGAAAACCACATCACATTTAGCTAAAACTGACTCCTGCACCATTCCTAGCATACGCATCCAAACTTGCCGACCCACCAACTTCTGATCATGAAAAATTTGGCGGTTCCGCTCCAGCCAAATCTGCCAAAGCAGAAAGGTAGGGCCCACGAACCAAACTTCCTACAAAAAGGAAGCCATAGAAGGAGGTCTTCCCATACTATCCCAGAATTCAACCAAAGAGCATGCATGAATACAAGGAAGCTTCCACACCTCCCACCACCAATGCCAAAGCTGCACAACAAAGGGGCATCAGAAGAACAAATGCGAAGAATCCTCTTCCGCTCCCCCACACAAAACACAAATTGAAGGTCCTTGAAATCCCCGTTTACGAATGTTATCCCAGGTCAAGCACCTATTCCAAGCCAAAGTCCAAACAAAGCAGTTGCATTTAGGCCACGAGAGTTTATTCCACACCCTTTTCCACCAATGAACCTCTGCCCCAGTTAGCTTCTAAGCCAATAACACCTGATAACTAGAAGCAACAGAGTAAACCCCCTTAGGATTATAGGTTCAAGCAAGAATATCCTCTTCCAAAAGAGAACTACAACTCCTACTATGAAGAATCTTGTGAAGCTCAACACTTTCTTCCACAAGTCCCAAATCTGGCCACTCTGTGGGATCCTTCCAATGAGCTACCTCCAATTGACCAAAAGAAGCAACAGACTTGAAGTCACTCACCCTAGCCCAGCCAGCCTCAAGAAATCTTTGGCACAAAGGAAGTAGAATGGGGAACTGAGAAGTAAGTGGAGGGAATCCATCCCAAGAATCCGACCAGAAGAGAGCCTCAATTCCTCGTCTACAGATCCAAAATAAACCTTCCTTAATAAGCTTTGCACCCTTCTGAAGAGTATTCCAAATCATTGAACCTTTCCCCTCAAGAGGGTAATGAGGAAGATCCTGCCGTGGAATCCCCGGGAAATACTTATGAGATAATATCCTGGCCCACGGCTGATCCTGTTCCACACACCATCTCCAAAACAGCTTAGCAGCCATAGCCACTCCAGATAACGCAGACTGTCGAAGACCAAGACCACCAAATTGCTTTGGGCTGCACACAACATCCCACCTAACCAGGCTCCACTTGGAAGAAGCCAAACTACCCGCCCATAAGAACTTCCTTTCAAGAGAATCCAACTCCCTCAGAAAACCCATCGGAGCCACCTGAAGCATACATCTGTAGGTAGGGAGAGCCTGCACCACCGACTTGAGAAGCTGAACCCGCCCCGCAAAAGACAACCATCTGTGGGTCCAATGATTAACTTTTGCACGGAGCTTATCAATAATATTCCGCCAAGAACCCTTGGGAAGATGGCGAACAGAAATTGGGAAACCCAGATAAGTCAAAGGGAGAACCCCTATCTGGAACCTTAAGATATTAGCAATTCTTCTCTGTATGGGGCTCGGCGTGTTGAAGAAGAATATGGAAGACTTCTCCTCATTAATCAATTGTCCTGAAGCAACAAGATATATGTCCAACACCTGCCTCAAGTTAGTAGCTTCCCTAACAGTAGCCAGCCCCATCAGGGCAGTATCATCAACAAACTGCAAATGAGATTGCGGAGGCAAGTCTCCACCCCATCGCCAACCTTGAATGATGCCAAGCTCCACCCTTCTTTTCAACAAACGACCAAGGCCTTCCACAAGAAGCAGAAAAAGATACGGAGAAAGAGGATCCCGTTGGCGCAAACCCCTAGAGGCACCAAAAAGTTCAGAATGATCTCCATTTATCAAAACTGAGAAGGAAACAGATGTGACACAACTCATGACCCATTGGATCCACTCCTCACCAAAACCAAAAGCAACAAGGATCTTCTACAAAAAAGACCATCTAACCCTATCATAAGCCTTAGCCATATCCAGCTTAATGAACATAGCCTTCTCATGGGAGTTGTCCATGGAGTGGATGGTCTCCGTAGCAATGACAACCCCATCAAGAATCTGCCAACCTGCCACAAATCCACTCTGTTCCTCCGAAATCAGCACTTTAAGCCACTTCTTCAATCTCTCAGCCAATAACTTTGAAATGATTTTATAAGCCACATTGCAAAGAGAGATAGGCCGGAACTGAGATAACCTATCAGCCCCTTCACACTTGGGGATGAGAGCAAGGAAGGTGGAGTTCAGAGCACGAAGCATCTGTTTATTCCTTTGGGACTCAAGGACAACAGCCAGAAGATCCAACTTTATGATATCCCAGAATTCCTGAAAAAATTCAATCGGGAAACCATCGGGACCAAGAGCTTTACCCTTCTTCATCTGAAACACAATCCCCTCCAGCTCATCAAGAGAGATATCTTTCATCAAATACTCATTCGCCTCCCTGGAGACCAATTGAGGAATACAAGAAAGAACCTGTGCTTCCTCAACAGATCCCCCTTGTGGATCCTCCCTAAATAAAGTAGCAAAATACTGAGATGCCTCAGCAGAGATTTCTTGAAACGAGGCAAGACGTTCACCCCTATCATTCACCAGAAAAGGAATGGAATTACCATGCCTCCTATCCTTCATAGAATTGAAGAAGAAGGCGGTGTTTTTATCACCTTCCTGTAACCATTCAACCTGGGCCTTTTGCTTCCAATAGATTTCTTCCCGCAATTCAAATTCCTCAACCACTTTCAAAGTCTTAGCCTCCTCCCTTAGAAGATCCTCAGAGGCCCCATTCTCACGAATCAACCGCGTAATATTATTCAACTCCTCTTGTGCGGCAACCTTAGCATGAAAGATATTACCAAAACATCGCCGATTCCACCTTTTAAGTTGATATTTGACAAACTGAAGAAGCTTGGAAAATGTGTACATTGTCATACCAAAAGTTGGTCTACCAATCCGCCACCACTCAGCCACATGTTCATGAAGAGTAGGATCCCGTAACCACATAAGCTGGAACTTGAATGAGGGAGAACGAGGCCCCCGAGCAGAGATAATACTAAGCTTAATAGGCCAATGATCAGAACCTCTCTAATCAAGAATTTCAGATCGAGTGGACCATAAGTCTCCAACCCAATAACAAGAAACCAAGAATTGATCTAGCCTCTCAGCAACACAACTCTCACCAATTCTCCTATTATTCCAAGTGAAGCGACCATTACTTGGCAGAACATCAATAAGATTTAATTCAGAAATGCTATCTCTGAATAATAGAGCAGAAGGATCCAACCTAGGAATTCCACCTCTTTTCTCAGACAACTCCACAATAGCATTAAAATCGCCAGCCATAACCCACATATGGTAAGGAGCTAAGCTACAAACAAAACGAAGATGGGACCATAGAATTTGTTTACCCAGAAACTCAACAGGAGCATACACATTAGAGAGGAGAATACACTCACCAGTCTCATACCAAGAGGCGACTAGGGATATAGAGGATCTAGAGGACATCCACCATAGGGGGAAAATCTTCCGAGGGTTCCAAAGCAAGCCACCCCTCCAGAAGCACCAAGAGCCCCCACACACTGGCATTCACCATATTTCCACAGCTTAGGAGCCATGGCCAACATATTATCTACAGATAATTTAGTCTCTTGAAGAAAAAGAACATCCGGAGAATGATTCCTAACCAAATCACGAACAACTTTTTGTCGAGGGCCACTGTTCAAGCCCCTTACATTCCATGAGAGAACAATCATTTTTGGGGGCATGAAAAATGTGAATCAAGAGTCTTGACTGACCCTGACTCCACCAAAGTTTCCCCAGTTAATTTAATCTTCTCCATATCCTTTTTCCTTCCCAGCTTGGAAGTCCTGTCACCAACCCCTATCTTCAGTTCATTTTGCTTAATGCCCAAACTAGAGGAGGCCAAAGAGCTCTTCCCCACATCCTTGCCTCCTTTTAGGGGCAATGGGGAAATATTTTATGGATTTTAAAAATTAGAATTTTATTTTATTTTATTTGTAATGTCAAATATTAAAATTTTAGATTGAAATACTTAATTGATTTTAAAATATTTATAATTAATGTTCAATTTATAAACTATTATTAAGACATTAATAAATATAACCCACGTCATAATGTATTAAAGATGCATCAAAGTATTTATCATTCCTTTGGCTTCACCGATGAGACATGTGGCGCCCGCCCGTGATATCGCAATCAATAAAGAACTCGCAACTTTTGATCACGCAATGGCGGGCAACCGTGGATCTCAACCATCGGAATCCTATTCGTTCAACACAGTCTCCAACCTTGTTATTAACCATCGAGCACCTTTCTACCAGGATTATAGCATCTTCATTGATTTAAAACACGTGCATCTTATAACTGCTTTAGTAACCTGCGGCATAATGTATTAAAGACCCATCAAAGTACTTTTCATTCCTTCGGCTTCACTGAATGAGACACGTGGCACTCGCCCGTGATATTGCGATAAACTGGTGGGGTCATTGCGGGATGGCGGGGAACCGCTGAGATCACACGACGATTGATCTATGACCATGCAAACTTGTCCCTCTGCAAAATAAAAACATTTATTAGGGGAGAGGGCCCAATACACGTGGCACTTGCTTGTGATATCGCAATCAACTGGTGGGGTCATCACGGGATGGCAGGGAACGACTGAGATCACACGACGATTGATCTACGGCCATACAAACTTGTCCCTCTGCAAAATAAAAACATTTATTAGGGGAGAGGGCACACTCAATCGTGATGATAATACCCAGTCTTACCACATATTTATACTATATATCGTAAATAAACAATCCAAATGTAAATAAAACGATATTTATACAATCAAGAAAATAAGTTAAAATGTATTTAATAAAAATATATATATCAATTTGTTTTTCTTTTTTAGATGAATTAAGAGTATGATTTAAAATATTTTAATTCAAATAACATAAATGATAAATTGAAGTGGGAAAACTTGAATATTATTTTAAAATTTTGAGGTTTCATATTTATATGTGAGATTGATCTAATATTCCAGAAAATGAATGTTAAAATATCATGAAAAAAATAGGCATAGAATGAATGTAGAAGTAAAATTACATGCATATATTCATGGAAAATAAGATCTAATAAACAAAAATATATGCAATTAAAATAAGAAAAATAATTCAACCCAAATTTGAATGAGAGAGAGATAATTAGATTCTATGATAACTTTAAGGCTAGGAGTTTAGGGTTTGATTAGGATTGGTATTGCTTAGGGTTATGATTAGGTTGTGAATCTACAATTAGGGTTCAGTGGGGTTTATGATTAGAGTTGTAAGATCTACAATTAAGGGTGCCAATAATTAATGTTCACGGGTTTCTTTCTTGGGAGAAGTTTATTGAATGGTAAGTGTATTTTTATAAAATTAATATGTCAAGAATTAATTTAGATAATACTACATAATAAATTTTCATATGGTATTAGAGTGGAATTAAAAATGATAATATATTTCCTTCCTTCTTTTGCATTATAGCTACCATAATATGTTGTAAAATCCTATTCATATTTTGAGCTTTCTAAACTATACAACATGACATCCAACAAAAAAAATTGTTATGCATTTTTTCCAAGCACAAATCCTTAGAATTCTTAATGTGTTTCTTAGGTTAATTCTTTATTGCAATAAATAAATACACACTAATATATATATTATGGATTTGAGGGAAAATATTAAAATATTTATATATATAGAAAAATTTAAATGCAAGGGATTCAAGTACATACCTTTGCTTTTATTAATGTTGATGAAGATACAAATCTTGATGAAGTGCCAAATTTGATGACATGATATAAAAAACTAGAATATCTTTGCTCTATGTGGCACTTGAAATTTTGTACAAAACTATAACTAACTCTACGTCAAATTTGTGACTTTGGACCTATTTGCATCGATAAATATGAGCTTTGACACATGCCTCTAATCTAGCATACAATATGTACTTAAATGCTCAAAATAGTTGGGAGTAGTGTTGAGATTAGTGGATCTTTGGGAAGGTCCAATGCTTCACCTTTGTATCTCTCCCTATAGATAGAGGTAGAGATGAATATAGAATGAGAGAGGAAAAGGATAAAAATAGATAGAGATATAGAGAGAGATAGAGGGAGAAATAAATATATAGAGAGATAGGAGGAGGGATATATATATATAGAGAGAGAGAGAGATGGCAAGATAGAGATATAAGGAGATATGGAGAGAGAGGAGAGAGAGAGAGAGAGATAAGTAGAGAAAGACAAATAGAGATGGAGAGGGAGATAGAAATAGGGGGAGATAGAGAGAGAGAAAGAGAGAGGGAGAGATAGATAAATGGGAAGAGAAAGACATAGATATAGAGATATATGGGAAGATAAAGGGACAAATACATTGAGATATGAAGATAGATAGGGGTATAGGGAGGGAGCAAGAGAGGGAGAGATGGGGAGAGATAGAGAGAGGGAGGGAGAAAGGGAGAGAGATATGTAGAGGAGAGAGAGATAGAAGATGGGGAAGAGGGAGATATATGTAGAGAGGGGGAGAGAGGGAGAGCGAGAGGGGGAGGCTAATATAGAGAGATAGATAGAGATAGGAAAAGAGATAAGGAGATAGATGCATAGGGAGATATACGTATAGAAGTATATGGATAGAAAGAGATAGATAGTTGAGAGAGGGAGATTGAATAGTATATGGATAGAAAGAGATAAAGAGATGAGTGAGAGGGAGATCGAGCGAGAAATAAAGATAAATATATAGAGTAGAAGAGATGGAGTGAGTAAGATAGAGAGAGGGAGACATTTTTACAGATGGAGGGGGAGGGAGGAATATAGAGGTAGAGATGAATATAGAGCGAGAGAGGAAGAGTGAGACAACTTGATAGAGGTAGAGATGAATATAGAATGAGAGAGGAAGAGGGAGAAAAATTGATCTAGAGATATAGAGAGAGATATAAGTAGAGAAAGACAAATAGAAATGGAGAGGGAGATAGAAATTGTTGTCAAATCACATTGCACCCGAACTCTTGAATAATAAAATTCAGCAATCTGTTGAAACATTGGATCAAGCTCAGGTTGTGGGTGACCTATAATGAGATTGAACCTTCAGATTCTAGGCTGGCTTCCTATATGATTCTAAAATTAATAACTGGTATCTTGGCTAGAAAATGGATAGAAGTATGAAAAAATGCACAAAAACTGTAAATTAAAGGTGATGCACCTGATTGGAAATCTAATTGCAACCTAGCTCACAAATAATCAATCAACACTTTAATTTGCACAACCTTATTTGATAGCTCAATCACTTGAATGCTTTAAACAAAGGCTTTGATTTAATGCAATATTGAGGGAAAACGAGGTTTTCACGACTAAATTGATTAATTAATTCAAGCACAGTGTATACCAGTGAACATAAACTAAATTGCATATAGACATGTGAAAAAGATAGAAAAATAAGAGGTTTCAGAACTGAAAACACGGTAATTTTTTGATCAAATTCCTCACAATAACGATGCCTGAAACTTGGAAGGAAAATTCAAAAATATTGAAAATTAGAAGGAATCCTTTGCAAATCACAACTAATGAACCTGTAAAACGCTGCTGTATTAATCTGAAAACTGAATCTGAGTTACATGACAATTCACTTTGCAGAATGCAAAGGCTAAATAACAAAAACTAGAGTAAAATGACTAAGTCATTACACTTTATACAATAATCCTCTCAAAGGCATGAAGATAAAACTAGAAGTGAAACTCAATGTGCAGATGATAACTCCAAGGAAAAATCTGAGTAGAAATAAACATCTTCAAAAGAAAAGCTCAAACTCATGCAAAAATGAGTGAACTCAGTCTCAAACTTGCAGTCACAATGTGTATAACTGATCTGTAACTCAAACTGAACTAGAAATATGAAGATATAGGCCAAAACATGCAAAATCCACCTTGCTTTAATCAACTTTCCCATGATAAGTGAAACTCCATTTTTGCATTGTGCATGATTAATCTTTTGTTTAATAATCTCTTATTCTCCAGTTCCAACTACATCCTTTGCATGAATTCAAGGACATTGGAAGAACTTAAGTTATCTCTTCACTTTGATTTGCATGTATAGTTGATTGAAAGTGAAGTATTTCTCAAAATATGCGTTATATCTCCTCTATTTACTATTCTTTTTTTGCATGATATGATGGACTCATGTAAAGGAAATTTGCCTTAATCCTTAATTACAAAGTTTATTATATAAGGACATGCAAATAAAGTGGAATCCTATCTTTTCTTCGAAACTTCAATGATTTGAAGTTAGACTTTTCCAAGCCACGGGTTCTTGTGATCATTAAGTCCTTTGACTTAGGAAATTGTAAACCATGGGAAACAAATAAAACATTTGCAAAACTCATCTCGAGTCGACTTAGGGCAGACAAAACCACCAAACCCTAAACATCCACTACCATTTATTTTTTTACTTCTGCTTGAATGGAGCTCTGCCCTAGTGTGCCACCATACCTGGGAAATCCTTGCAGATTCAAATGAATCTTACACAGAGACAAAAAGAAATGATGAGTAAACTTCTCTTGAGACTAGACATTTCTCTTTTGTCTAGAACATTTTCTTATTATATACAGCCACAACTTCCATACTTCTTTGATTCATTCATGTTGATGTATCCAATGTTTAATGATTTTAGCATCGAGGTCGATGATGGAGTATTTATGTATCTTTGACTACCATGAACGCCTCCTTTGAAGAACTCATGCTTGTCGGAAAAGCTCAAAATCACCATGCAAAAGTATTTTCATTTACAAATATCACTGCACAACTATTATTTTCCCGCTCCATGCAATCTCTGGTAAGTTTATTGGCACTTATTTTTGCTACAAACCAGTACTTTACCTATTTGAAATCTATATGAATAATAAATAACAACATTCTTTCTATTTGAGGTTTCTATTTAAATCCACTTGTCCACGACCTGTTGAGTCCATGAGTGCCTCTAAACTCACCAAAAAAAATCATCTAGGTATTCTATTTTATGGGAAATCACGAGGGTTTCACTATTGAAATTTTTCTTGCAAAAAATGAAGCCATAGAAATGGAGTATGAAGCAGGGTTTTATGAGATTTCTATAAAAAAAAGAAAACCCCTCATACTAGCTTTCATTATTGAGGGTTCTTTGAAGGTTTTCCTAAATTTGTGGACCTTTATTATGAATGGTTGTAGCCTTTACCCATTTTATTTTCCTTTGAAAGGAAACAAAAGGAAACTCTCTTCATCAAATCTCTGTTCATGGCCATAAGCTTCCTGTAGCAGCCTGATGTTTGATGCTCTCTTTGTCTTTTGTGGACTCATGCTTCTTGACTGTCCATGGTAGTGCGGTCCAAACTCATTATACAGACATAAGGTTGTCATTGATTATTTAATAATCTCTTCATACAGTGTCTTGCTCTTATCATTAATCTGTATATTTTTCTTTTTGTGCATTGTATGGAGTATTGACTCTATTGAAAACCTCTCTTTTGATTTATATATACAACTACAAATTTTGAAAGATCCTAATCTCTGTCAATCATCAAGCTCATCAAACATTATCTCTACACTTTTGAGCATCTTCAGCATTAGTAGAATGTTTAATTCCAACTTTAAGAGATTCAAAAAAATGCTCTATATTAGTTATGGAATTATTAGCATTTGATGGCTGCATGTTCTTTTTGCAATGTATCAGAAACTCTTTACTTCTCATTCGGCCTATGTGATTTTGATAACTCCTTTCAAATGAAGAATGGATGTGAAATTCCTTCCTTATAATGATACTTTGTTTTTGCTTAGTGTTTCCAATTTCTCCTAGGCTATTTTCTTGTATAATTCTATTCTTCCTCTATATTTAGGACTGTGTTCTGTTGTCCATTTCTTGGATGAATAACTATCCACCATAGTATTGTGATATCAATGTTCTTGTACTTGGTTGCTCTCTATTGTTTGATCACTGCTTTTTGATTTAATGCCATTACATTATATTGAATGTACAGGCTGAGTCTCCATTTGATCTGGTTACTATCATTTGGAATTTTGAAACATGTATGCCCATTTACTTTTATCAATTTTGTAATAGCAGTCTTGTTCATGACTGTCCTTGACATTGTGACTCCATTGTTCCTTATATAATGCTCTTTTATGCTGAAAAACTTGTAAAGAATTGGATTATTGCAAATCTGTTATAACAGAGCTATGTAAATACTTTGTACAACCTTTGGACTGTCCTATACTGTGATATGCTTCTGAAGTTATAAAAAAAAAATTCCAATGCTTGATATTTTGTTTCTCTTCAATGCAAAGAGGCTCTATACTTCATTTAGATGTAATGTGAAAATGTAGAGCAGAGCTGAACAAAATATGAAAATGATGAGTTCTTCACACTATTTTTTTAATCTCTTTAAAATAAGGCTGCTTGTATGATTATATCCTTTAGTTTCAGCAGCTCTCTTAATGACTGTTATCAATATTAATGGACTTATGTATGTAACTTGAGAGTGTATCCTCCTTGATATGCTGAGCTCAACCCTTGTGGGAGCCCGTTTTTCTCCACATATCTGAAAAAATGATCTCGAACATGATGAACCTGTTCCTACACATTGAAACAAACATGTTAGAAAAATAAAAGAAGTTGAAAGCTTCCATTGAGTTATGTTTTTCTTGATTGTCTTCCTTTGTAACTCAATCATCTGGTGAATGCTTAATTTTATGCAAATTACATTCCTTTTGGTAGCGTAGGCATAGAGTAGAATGTAATTCATCATTGCATAGAGTACATCTCTTATGCCATTCTTTTACAAACTTGCAGGTTCATGGAGCATGAAAAATGAGGCAAAACGAGGCTGCAGCTTGGAGATGCGACGAATGAAGACATCAAGTGAAAGTGATTCATCATCATAGGCAATGATGAATTTCTCCTCTTCTTTGTGCTTATGTTATTTTTAGTAGTGTAGCTTTTATTAAATTTTGTATTCACTATTTGATTATCATAATCAAATTTAGTTACTCTCACGGCTTGTGTGAGATTTCAGTGTTTTTACAAAATGAATAAAAAGAATTATTATGCAAATTTTCCAATTTTCTATTTTAAATACTAGCACAATAAAACTGTAACTCGGATGTAATCCGATCTTAATGATGAACAATGAATTCTTTAGCAGAAAAATTTGAAAATTTGTGTACCTACCAATGATGAATTCGATTCAGCTCTACCTATTTGAGCTCGTAGTGAAAAATAGGTAACTGAAATAAGGGGAGAGAGGGGGGGGGAGATAAATGGGAAGAGAAAGACATAGATATAGAGATATATGGGAAGAGAAATTGACAAAGAGGTTGACATATGAAGATAGATAGGGGTATAGGGAGAGTGCTCAGATGGGAAGAGATAGAGAGAGGGAGGGAGAAAGGGAGAGAGATAGGTAGAGGAGGGAGAGAGAATATGGGGAAGAGAGAGACATAAAGTTAATATGTGTCAATATTTAAGAATCCAAGTGTTTATTCTAAAATTCTTGCAAACATTGTTAAATTTTTAGTTATGTTCAAGTATAATTGTTAGATCAAAAAATGACCTTTCAATTGGCACAAAATTATAGGTGACATAAAGTTTTTGACTAGATTGATGAGCATATATCGAATATTTCAATACAATTTTATATCCTACCTATAGCAATCTATATTTATTCACATATTCCACCCAAAATCAATCTCTCCAAGTGAGGTGTAGGCAAGCATATATGCAATATGTGATGTTTCTGCTAGATGATACTTACAATGATCTCCACCAAGCATGCTTGTAAACTCATGACAATGATGTAAAATATTTTCTTCCATGACGATATTGTTAGCTACATTCTTCCTTAATGACATCTTTAGCTACTTTAAATTTGAATTTAGAATCATCATCCAAGGTTGGGATATGATATAGGAAGAGATCTTGCTTTTCTTCTCTTTTATGTCTTCATTTTCCTCCACGAGCATGTTTTCCCAAGAGGAAACCAAGGAAGCCTTGATGGTATTAGGATTATCATAAGTTTATCCATAACCATCTTCAATCTTCATATTATGTTTCTTCGCCTTCTAATTTTGCATGTTAAATGAAAAAAACTTGGTTTTACACCTTATTTAAGTCATTTAATTCTTGATTTTTGTCTCCAATAGATTTATTTAAAACTATAGACACCATCCAATTGAATTATGAGATTCCTCTCTTCTTCTATTAGGATGTAAGAAAAATCATTTGAGAGTTCTTTTTGGATCTTAGCCATTGTACTTTCAAGGAGATCCTTTCTTTGAAAAGGTTTCTAAAGACTTGGATATTCCACTCTTTTAGTCTGAGTTTTATGAATTTTAACTTTTGATTGAATATGCACATCTTAGTGCAATGATCAACTGTTTGGGTGAGCCAAGAGTCAGTGATAACCATTTCAAAGTTTGAGTTTTCCATCTACACTTTTCCAAACTTGAAAGACACTCTTCTAGGGAATTTGTCCTGGTCTATGAGCCTGTAATCTGAACCAGCTTCAAATACGGTTACAATTAGGGTTCAAATAGCTTTATGGTTGGGGTTAAGCTTGATTTAGGGTTAAAAAGGTTCAGTGATTAAAATAAGCATCTTGGAAAGAAGGATATCTCTTAGCATTACTTTACATATATTTTTTAAAATATAGGTATGCTAGGAATAATACCCTGAATCTTATATAATTTATACTATATATTGTAAATAAAATAGTCAAATGTAAATAAAAAGAAAAAAAACAAATGTTGATAAAAAAATGGACCCATGCTTGAACACATGAGAACCTCTAAGTATTAAATAGAAAAAACATAAATACATTCTTGAAGAAGTGAAATATGTATTTTTTTGTTTCAAATAAAATATCATAACTCTCCACTATAAGTATATCATTTAAAAAAAATGCTCATTTAATAAAATAAGACACTCATTTAAACAAGTATTGTTATCATAGTGAAAAAATATTGTTCTTATGTGAACAACAATTGGGGTAGCAGTGTACAAGCATTGGATAATTTTATATTAATAGTTTGTCCTATCACAAATATAAAAGGTGGGCACAATAAATAACATGTATTTTCCCATTAAATGTGAAGGATTTTCAAAAAGTTTTAGTGTTCAACTATTGGTCCATTTTTGTTCAATATAAGTTGTATTTTAAATAATTATGTGTTGTTTTTATAACAACAAATAGATTTTGTGTTCAACTA
>VDFB02000363.1:93126026-93173026 GCA_007258455.2 Sequoia sempervirens
GATCTTTGGTCCATACCACCAACAAATCATAATCTGAGTTACCCTATTTTTGAGGGTTTTGTAGTCAAAACATGATATAAAGGGGCTCTTACACTTTTTGTGATTACTGTAGCTTGTGTAAGAGGCCCCATGGATAATGTTGTAATTGTAGGATGCATGAATAGGGTGTAGGATGAGAAATAAAGAAGGTATAGCTATTGTCCTCAATAGTTTTGTGAAGAAAGCATGTGAAATGAGAGGTTCAAGCCTAGGTTTCAACAAAAATATGTATGGGAGATCTGATTTTATGAATTTTTATCCATGTGCACCTAATGGGTTGTTTTTGAACACTAAATATAATGATATACATACACACACACACATATATATATATGTATGTATATGTATTTTAAATGTAATTGTAAATGCAATTATTGGATGCTCTCCTAGAACAATAAATGCAACATATCATTAAATAAATCTATATCTATGTATATAAATGTGTATTTCTAAATGCAAGTGTAAATGCAAAGAGTATATGGTTTTGTAGTGTTATAGATACAACATATCCATAAATTAATGTAATTGAAATTCTAAAGTCTTCAACACATATACTATGAAATCGATCAAACTATTAAACTACATGAGAAATAAATGAAAACAGTAAATGCATATGTATGTGTATTTGTAAATGTAAGTGTAAAATAAATAAGAATAATGAAAATTATAAAAGAATACAAGGAAAGGTCTCCTCCCTTCTTGGTAGTGATAACCTCCTCCACACACAACCCTTAAAAATTATGAATAGAGGAATATAATCTTTGAAGAACTCAAAGTTGATTCTCTCCTACTGATGCAATTAGTCATTTTATCCTTACAAACATTTATAGTGATTACTAGAGGCACATAGACCAATTCTTCATAATAGAAGAATTTGATCATACTTTTCCAATGATGGCATTATGAGAAAACCTTAGGTTAAATGAATAATTCCTGGCTAAGTTCTTTAAATCATGTCCAACCGTATAAGAGAAGACCGCTGCTATGTGTACCCGGATACCATGGAGAAAGGCTAGTCTTTGGGCTCTTTCATCAATCATCCTACCTTAAAACATACCAAAAGTCCCCTAACAATTAGACATAGGAAGATTTAATTTGACTTAAAAAAAAATTATTGCCAAAGCGTAAACTTATGATGACTTAACCAAGCCTAGTACACAATCCTTCCCCATTAACCACTTAGACATATGGAAATTAAATGTAAATTTGTTTCTATTTTTAGTCATGTAGGTGTCCAATAAACCACTTGGTGGTGTTTCCCTTCAAGTTTATTTACTTAAATGAAGAGCAAAATTCCTTTGATTACAATAAGAGAATACATTTGAGGCCTTGGTTGTGTAACTGGTGGACCATAGTCACATTTAACACTTGTTACAAAGTTTGGGAGTTAAAACATTAAGTAGATTTGATTTGTGATGGACACATTTGGACGGTAGTAACAATAGCTTGCAATCTATCAAGACTTGATTACCTTACAACCTGTGAAATTCTAGCGATGAAATGATAGATTAATCATAATGTCACCTTGGGATCACATCACCATGAAATAACTTCTTCCAACATCCTTATGAGTGCAGGTACCACCAAATAGGTATTTGATAGATCTGTCTTCCTCGAGTGAGGGAAATTCAGGAAGAGAAGAGGAAAGCGAGACATGTATACTTATGTCTAAAAGAGGGAGATCAACTAGAGGTTAAAAGATTAGAAGAAAATTATGTAAACTCATGGAATTTTTTCTTGCTGAAGGGGGGTCATGTTCTTATGATGATGAGAGCATAGGCGACATCAAGGTGCCCTTGAGGTACAAACATCTACAGAAATAATGGGTACCCAAGGAGCTTCCTCCAATAAACACTGATTTTTGTGTCAACGAGAGGATATATCGCATAGCACCATCATCATTACATGGTTTGGGCCTATTTTGCATAGACATCATAAAGGTCTATTACGACAAAGTTACTAAATTGATGGAGTATGTTGGACCCTATTATAGTTACAAAGATTGGATGCAACTGGTTCGATATACACGAAGAATGCGTAGGTATGCATTGTCAGCAAATTATATACAACTAAAAGATAAGGATCAAAATAAAAGAGTGGCTATGTACATTGACGAAAGGCCAAAACCATTAGGGAATATTGCAGGGTTTATAAACAGTACACGACCTGGGTCAACAAATAAGCAACCCAATTTCATTCGAGGCGCGCGAGGAAAACCGTGTATTCATATGTGCGATAAAATCAATAACTACAGGGGAAGAGTTGCTAATCGATTATTGTAGACACCTAAAAATGACCTAGGTCTGCGAGCACTATTTTACCACTTTTCGTCCTAGCATAATTATGACACTTTAATTATGTTCCTAACCCATCTTCAACTATTAATTAAATAATTCACAATTATTTAATTAATTCAGGGTCTTCTATTCTTCTTGATTATTAAATGAATAAATCATATTTATTTAATGTGTCACTAATTATCTAAAGTCAACTTATAATTAAATAAAGTTCTTATTTTATTTAATTAATATTTGTCATTAATGTCCTCCTGATTATCAAATAAATATATTTTAATATATTTATTCAATATGTCACTAATTCCTAAATCCTCTCTTTTAATTAAATAGATTTGCTAATTTATTTAATTAATTAACCACTTCTTCTAAATTAAATAATTATTTTTAATTATTTAATTGTTGTATGTGACACTTCTTTATTTTTAAATAAAACAATTTATTTAAAAATGTCTCACATAGTTAACTGATTTTTATTTTAGTAATTAATTTCAAAAATCAATTACTCATTATCTCACAAAATTCATATTTTGAATTAATTTAATTCAAAATGGAAATATTCTTCTACAAATCAAGTAATTTCTAAAATTACTGATTTTCTAAAATCCCATCTTCTTATCTTTTGATTTTTGCTAATTTCATCTCAATTGTCACATTTATTCTTGATTTAATTTATTTAATTAAATCTTATTCACACATTTGGGCATTTTGCCCTAACGCTAATTGAGAGTTGTCATTTTGAATCTTAACCATTGATTCTAGGGAATTTTCTCAATCTCTCATCTCATTCGTCCATTCAAAATGGGATTTTCTATAAAATGTCATTTTCCTCTCATTTTTTATTACACACACACAGAGACATTACATGTTCATGAATTATATTGTTATTCTGACATATTTAGGCATAGGCATTTCACTCATATTGTCATAGGCATTAGACATTTAGACTTTGATCAAATCCTTCAAAACTTGGTGTAGAACTTAGACATCTATTTCCAGATTGCTCGCACGTCGAATCTGAGGGCAACACATCAGCCAGCAAGTTAGAAGGTGTTACAAAAGTGAATCATGGAGGTCTCGGCAATTAACAGGTATAATTGTTCTTTTTACTTCCATTGTGTTTTGTAATTGTTTTGGGTTTTATTGTCTTCATTGATTTGCTAACCTAAAATAACCATCAGTTACATTGGTGAACCCGACATTCTATAGAAAAATTTGTGTGTTTTCTTGTTTGTTTTCACTGTTTTGCAAGTTACAGCAAAGAAGTCATACAAAATCCTGTCACCTTCTTTTGTGCACAGAAAAATGGGACAATAAAATATTTTAAAAAAATTTCTGGGTTATGTAGATCTCTTTCTTAGCTTTCTATAACTTTAAACAGTTTCAAATTTCATTAAGATTTGAGAAAGTTATGGCCATTTTAGTGATCACAAATTTTTAAGCTTTAGTTGTTAAAACCCGAATTGTCTTTTGTTTATAACACATTTGTCTTGCAGGATTTTGCAAAATATTTTCTGGGTTTTGAAGGTCTATGTCTTAGCTTTCCATAGATATCTACAATTTTAAATTTTGTTTAGTTTTGAAGCGATTATCATTATTTTAGTTTGTTGTTTTCATTTAAGTTTTTTTTTTTACTAATCTTTGTTTGCAACATTTGGCGATTACTTTTCGTGGGTCAAAGGAAAAATTCAAACTTCTAACTCGTGGTATTGCAATTTCGAATGTCAAAGAATAAACACTAAAACATTGTGTCTGTATTTCTCTTAGATTAGTACACACTTAATTTTAGTGCAATTAAAAAGAACAATGTCTTCTAATTTGCATGACTGTGTTTGCAAAATGGTAGGCGAGTATGCTCTCACCTTGTGAAAACTCGGTGATAAAAAAACTAGACCCATTCTTTTCTTTTTCTTTTTTTTATTACCCTCACGAATTAGTAATCGAAGTATCCTCTCCCCTTGCGCTTTTGAGCGACCCTAGGTGTAAGAGAAATGGTTACTAACTCTAGAACTTGGGCCTGTTCTAGTGGGAAAAAGTACTCACCCCGGGAAGACTCAGACCGGTAGCACCCTAACATCGAGGGACTTCCAGCCGGTATACAAAATTGGATTCTTGGGGAAATCCCAAGAATCACGAATGTGGTTCCGATGAGATGGATCTAAAAGGGGACTCTAGCCGCATGGATCATGCTCCATGAACGAAATGCCCGTATTAAAAACCTTTTGTTTTAGTGTCCAACCGTTATTTTAGTCATTGCTTGATATAGTACAGGGTACACTATCATGTCCGAAGACACTCACTACTAATCTCCTTGAGTAGAGATAGCAATTCTTGGGAAGTCATTACCCAAAGAATATGAATTTAGTGTGCTCGAATGACGTTAATGAGCCATGGACAGGAGCTAATGCCACCAAAATTCTAAGCTATCTACTCTCGAGAAGGAAAGGTGTTTATCACCAATCTGGGGTATATCGGTGGGATGTATCAAGTATACAAACCCTTGGCCTATTGGACTTTTAGGATTGTACTTGTCTTATGTGTGCTTGCTTACACCCAAAACATTGTGCTTGTTAAGTGCTTGTTGGATTACTCAAACATTATACACAACAGTCACAAATCTGGACACAAACAATCGGCCTTAAACAACTCAGACTTTTCAACAAAACATCAAAAAATAATCTCAGTCCTCATTTTGAAGTTAGAATTTGCATTGTTCATCTTAGTCATCATTTTGAACCTAGACCTTGCATTTCTAACATTAAGTCCTTAGTCAAACATCATCATCTTAGTCCTCAGTCGACATTTTAGCTTTGATCACCTTGTCATCTTACATCAATCATTTCCTTAGACAAACGTTATCATCACCTAGTCATCCTAGTTGACATTTTAGGAAACATAGTCTTGTATTTTCATCCTTATCAAAAATCCAAAAAATAGAGGTTGTCATCATCCTCACATTCAGTTTTCATTCTTGTCATCCTTATCTGAGCAATCCCTTTTTATTGTTGAGACTAGGCTTCAAAGAAAGAAAGGACAAATGGAAAACTTTGAACAAGATTTCAATCCCAACCTCGATAATAACACTTATGACACAAACCAACATTGTAATTTTTTTGACCCATTTCACAACATGAACATTCAATCTTCCATGAACATGCCATCTTCATCACAAAACTCTTTTAAACCATTCATACAAAGAGACCAAAATGGACAAGTATATGCAGAAGACTTAGAAGCTACAATGCAAAATCCCGATATAGTCTCCTTTGTAGATAACTCAGTCTTACACAACCCTCAAAGGTATCTAGCCATGCTTTTGGACCAAGGGGCTAAGTTACCATGAGGCTTTGACATAAATACTTTGCCACCTCCATCCGTCTACCCTCACCATCAATAGTCACTTAACAAAAATCCTGCCATTAATTAACAACACACGTCTAGTTATCACCCTTATCCTAACCTTGACAAGGGAAGTCAACTGTCTGCTAGTCCATTCCATGTCTCCACATCATATCCTAGTCCTTCGCCTATTAATCCCGTCCAAGTTGCATCCCTTATCAACCATCTACCAACTCATGTCAATTCCCCACATCATACCATACCGATCTGGTCCAAGTCTCCATGTCCTATTTCAATCAACCTTACACCAATCTAGTTGAAGTCTCCATGTCATATCCCTGTCCTTCAACAATTAATCTAGTCCAAGACTCCATGACATATCCAGTCCAAGTCCCCAGTCCTTCCCATACCAATCCAGTCCAAGTACCCATGTCCTATCCTAGCCCTTCACATACTAGTCCTGTCCAAGTCCCCACGTCTTCTCCTAATCCTTTTCAAATCACCCCCTCACAAGCCACATCTAGTCATGAAAATTCTATAATTACTCAAAGTCAAATCCCATTTAATAAACTTGAGGATACATGTCAAAATGAAAGCCCAAAGCATGACATTATCACGTCACCCTCATGTCAAGAACAAGGTAGTCCATCCCATGACCCTATTTTCGATTGTATCATCCACGACAAACCCATCTTGGACCAAGACCCTACCATTGACCAAGAATTCCAAATCCATGACAACCCCATCTTGGACCAAGACCCTACCATGGACCAAGAAATCCAAAATGATCCACTCCTTGACCTTTATGCCATTCATGATCAAACACTTTCCGACCCTATATAGGCCTTGATTATCATCACTTTCCAAGATGAGACACTAGCCTTCATATGACACATAGATGATATTCCTCCAGAACAAGAATCTTCCACTAGGGACATGCTTGCATATGATCAAGTTATAGCTAAAATCATTGGACTCTACGACACTAAACATAATGATGGCTTTGACATTTCCTTGGAAGCACCAACAGAATCATCTGAACCTAACATGTCACACGATCAGACCAAAGATATCAGTCAGGAATATGTCCAACATGACAATGAAGCTAAGACACTTTATCAACTAGGGTCATCTATCTTTGTCAGAGCAAGCTTTCTTGCAAACAAAAATATTACAAGTGACAGTATCCACATACCTAATGATGGGTTAGCATCTTGCTTTCAAAACAACAAATACCCCATCGCAAATAGAATCTATCAAAGCATGCAATACCAAGGCAAAGGACTAGGCATGCATGACCAAGGAATTCTAGAACCAATATAGCTTCAGGAAAATTACATACATCAAGGTCTCGGCTATTCCTCAGACAGCAAATCAAACAATGTCAGTGGTACCTCCTCGATACTGGGGGAAACTTTTTCAAATACAAACGTCAAAATGGAGTCCATGAGAAATCCTTGTCATAAGATTGCTGCCAACACCCCCTCCACCCACACCATGAACTGTCATTCCATCATAAATAAACCTTCCCTTTGGAACCAACAGAAACAAAAGTCTTACAAGTCAAAAGATCAAAATCAAATTTCAAAGGCCATTGAATCAAACAAAAGGACAAGTGGACAAATGAAATTAAAATGGATCCCAAAGAAAGATGGATCAAAAAAAGACACCAAGTCAAATACAAAAGTCAATCACAATGTGGAGCCACAAGACAAGAGGACTCCCACATACAACAAATGTCCACCTCCTTCAAAATTTTCATCAAACAAGGCATCTAAAACTATTGGTTCCAAACACCATCCCTCCAAAATCCGTCATCCACCATCCCAAGTTTGGAAAATAAAAAGTCATTCATCCAAACGCCCAAACAATCTTTCCATGTCTACCATCATTCGTCATAACCCTACATCTCGTCTAAAGTCCAATCATACCACGTCACAAATTTGTCACATCTTGGCAGCAACTCTTTACTGCAAGGACTCTCATGGCACTCTATCGCGATGTGCGTATTCTGATAAGGCCAACTCTAGTATCAGAAAGGACCACAATGACATCAATCAGTTGTATACAAGCGCTACAATCCTGACAAGACAACTACTTCAGACAAGACATTATTGGCATATCATGGCACCAGTCTCTACATCAACACCGTCAGTGCATTCAGAACAATCAGTGGTCATCTAAAGCATCCAGGCTATCCACAAAATAAAAAAAATGAATAATGTAAAACATCGTCACCCTGATGAAAACCTAGCAAACAGGCATCTTGGTGATACCAAAAAAATCAAAAATTCAATAAAATAGTAAAGAGAAAAATTTCGTGCTACGGTGAAAACATAGCAAACAAGTGCCCTAGATAAGTGCCATGATGAAAATCTGGAAAATAGGCATCATGTGTAAAATAAATTGTCTATGTGGAATTTTATACTTGGGGGCAAGTTGTCTCATTTTCCCATGCTTGCCTCATGACATCGACATCCATCTAAGCCCTATCATTTCCATGCATTTTTCCCACTTACCTCGGTCTTGACATAAAACTAGCACACATAAATCATGCTTTGGGAAACTCTTGACATGCCTATCCTTTGGTCATACATTATCCATGAAACATCATGTCATTGACCGTCATAGTCTTATTGTCCTTGTACGGCATAGTCTTTGAAAATCATATAACAATTCCATTAGTCTCATGTCTCCCATCTTTTACCAAGGCCACCCCCTATCCTTTCATGCCTGTCACCTATCTTGGCTTTCCCTTGTCAAACGGTCTAAGGATAATCATCATCCCATCTAGTCCTAACCAAGTCATTCCAAATGCAACGAGTCTAATTCATACAACCACATTATCCAAAACATTACTTGACTTTGTTCCTGGCCCAGCTGTAGACCTCGATACTTTCGTCACATTATTGTCAGCCTCACGTTGTTTCGGGATGCATACTTCCCACGTCAAACAAACGTTGTCATCACCTGTCAATTAGTAGTCAACTTGACTAGGGGCACAATCATGTTTATCTTTGGATTCTCATGCATACGCATCATTCACATGTATTTGTCGTGATCCTCATAAATTGTCAAAAGTCCAAAAAAATTATAAGCTGTCAAAAGTCCAAAAAAATCATAAAATGACAAAAAGACAAAAACATCATAAAATGTCCTGAAGAGAGACCAAAAATATATAAAATGTCCTGAAGAAAGACCTAAAAATTTGGAAAATGTCTAGAGAAAAACACAAAAACATCCAAATCAATGTCAAAATCCTAAAAATGGAATCAAAGTCAGTCATGTTAGTCAGTCCATGTCATTGTCAAACTACGTTGTCTCTGCGCATTTGCTACGTAGGCAAGGCCATCAGTCGATGAGTCCCTAAGACATTAGGTTAGTCCTTTTAGAATGGTCCAAATAAAATCATGGCATTTGTCACAATCGTCACATTAGTCAAAAAAGTCAGACATAGTTAAACTCAGACATAGTCAAACTCAGACACAAGATAGTCATTTGAAATGTCAATGTCAAAATTGGTCAAAATCAGATAGTACAGTCCAATCAATCATACAGTCAACATCAGTCAACTTGCCAAAACATGTTAGTCAAAACAATGTCAGTCTCGTCACTCTTTGGTCCTCTTCAAGATGTGTCCTTCTCGGATTTGGACCTTGTCAAAGTGTCCTTTTCCTTTTTCAGGATGTGTCCTTCCTGACAATAGGCCCCGTCAAACTATCAACACCATCAAATTGGAAAAACTCTTAAACTGTTAAAACTGTCAAATTGGCAAGAATTCAATCTTTGGCAAACAAACATTGGCAAACAAAATAAAATGGTTATTATCTTTCTGGTCTATCTTGTCTTATCTTTTGACTATCTTGGCTATTTTTTTTTTATACTTTTATTTTTTTGTCTTTTTGGTCATGTTACTAGCTACCTCAAGGATGTCCCATGAAGGATTTAGAGGTGCGATGACATCTCCTGGCCTATTTTATTTTCTTTGACTATTGTCTATGGATTGTCTTGACAAAAAGATTGGGGCAACTTCGCCCTTAGTATGAGTTAGGACATTCCTTGTTTGTGACTGTCTATTTTTCAAGTGGATGACCCTGCACACCTTGGTCTATGTCATATCATGGTGTTTGTTGTCCATTTGTGTCATTTTTACTGCCCAATGATGATTAAGAGCCATAAATATTAAAGTCCTATGACAATGTTTTGAAGGATTTGGTCTAGGAACTAACATGCATCTTCTTTAGTCTTGCCATCATCTCTCACTCATCTCATATAGGCATTGCATCCATATCATCATCCATATCTTTTGCACTAACATTTCTTTGTCTCTTCATATTCTAGTCTTCTCATTAATTTCGAGAGCACACCCATGTTCTTGGAACCTATCTGTCCTCTCGAGGGGGCATACCGTAACCCTCCTAGTTATTCTTCCTCATCTTATTTTGCACTAGGGAATATTTTTGACTTGTCTTCTTTGTCACAATGCAACAAGCGGTATTATGAAAAAGAGGGGCAAAATGTAGACACCTAAAAATGACCTAGGCCTGTGAGCACTATTTTACCACTTTTTGTCCTAGCATAATTATGACACTTTAATTATGTTCCTAACCCATCTTCAACTATTAATTAAATAATTCACAATTATTTAATTAATTCAGGGTCTTCTATTCTTCCTGATTATTAAATGAATAAATCATATTTATTTAATGTGTCACTAATTATCTAAATTCAACTCATAATTAAATAAAGTTCTCATTTTATTTAATTAATCTTTGTCATTAATGTCCTCCAGATTATCAAATAAATATATTTTAATATATTTATTCAATATGTCACTAATTCCTAAATCCTCTCTTTTAATTAAATAGATTTGCTAATTTATTTAATTAATTAACCACTTCTTCTAAATTAAATAATTATTTTTAATTATTTAATTGTTGTATGTGACACTTCTTTATTTTTAAATAAAACAATTTATTTAAAAATGTCTCACATAGTTAACTGATTCTTCTTTTAGTAATTAATTTCAAAAATCAATTACTCATTATCTCACAAAATCCATATTTTGAATTAATTTAATTCAAAATGGAAATATTCTTCTACAAATCAAGTAATTTCTAAAATTACTGATTTTCTAAAATCCCATCTTCTTATCTTCTATTTTTTGCTAATTTCATCTCAACTGTCACATTTTTTCTTGATTTAATTTATTTAATTAAATCTTATTCACACATTTGGGCATTTTTCCCTAACCCTAATTGAGAGTTGCCATTTTAAATCTTAACCATTTATTCTAGGGAATTTTCTCAATCTCTCATCTCATTCGTCCATTCAAAATGGCATTTTCTATAAAAATGTCATTTTCCTCTCATTTTCGATTACACACACATAGAGACATTACATGTTCATGAATTATATTGTTATTCTGACATATTTAGGCATAGGCATTTCACTCATATTGTAATAGGCATTAGGCATTTAGACTTTGATCAAATCCTTCAAAGCTTGGTGTAGAACTTAGACATCTATTTCCAAATTGCTCGCACGTCGAATCTGAGGGAAACACATCGGCCAGCAAGCTAGAAGGTGTTACAAAAGTGAATCATGGAGGTCTCGACAATTAATAGGTATAATTGTTCTTTTTACTTCCATTGTGTTTTGTAATTGTTTTGGGTTTTATTGTCTTCATTGATTTGCTAACCTAAAATAACCCTCAGTTACATTTACAATTTGAATTGCTTAGTTACAAACACAGTTACTATGGGGGTGGTACGTACTATGTACCATTTTACCCAACCTCTAATTAATGACTCCAATATACCATTTTATTCTTATGTTTTTTTGTAAGTCTATTGGTTTCATTTCGGTAATGTTTTTTTATATTTAATTTTTGTCACAGGGGGACGTTGATCGTACAAAGAAGGCTCTGGCCCAGACCACAGATCGCGATGTATCTTCAGGCGCTTCTACCCGACAGGTTTACCTATTTGTAATTGTATAAATTAAATACGAGTAAAATATTTTATTATTATGTTTTTTTCATAACTTTTTTGGGTTTATTTCGATAATGTTTTAATATTCTTGTTACAGTCGACTGATCGGGGAAAGGCACCAGCAGTAGAGGAGAGCATCCATAGTGAGGTGCAGTCAATATTTTGTGATGATGACATCACTTATTCAGGAAACCCTCTCGATACGATAAAGAAGATCCCAAAAAATGCAATCAAGAAATGGTTAAGTTGATGTTCATAGTGCCTCAAACAGATGAGATAAGAGAGAGGGTTAAAATATTGACTAAGAGATTACAAAACTTGCAAGTAAGTTGTAATGAGGTCTTTAATTATAACATAAGTCCATTCATGATTTTATATTTTGTACTCTTTTATGTCATGAACTAAAATATGTGTTATTTTTATAGGGTTATTTTCCTCGTCATGATGCTCCTGGCCATGATCAGGGTACTGCAAGTGCTGCCCGAGGAGTAAGGTTTGGTATAAGTGTCCATCTTGATCTTCCTGCGCATACATCACATCATCTGACCCCATCATACATGCCTATATTGTCGTCTAAAATGTCAGCAACACATACCATGCAAGCATCCGTTAATGCACCCTCTAGCAATGAACACATACCAAAACATGCGTCAGGACATGTACCTAGGGATGCAGAGGCCACTAGTACTGGTGATGTTTTAGTAGCATTTCTTGGATCTTCCCGTATTACTAGTATGGGAACATTGCCAGTCACACTTGTGGTGATTGAGGATTTCGTTCCCATAAAGATAGAGAAGGTCCCAGGTACTTTAAAATGTTTTAATTATTATTATAATCCAATTGAAATTTACTTATTGATCACTCTTTTTAGACTATTGATCCCATCATCATTTTTTAGGAAATGATATTTTTTATAAATATCTAAGTGTTATTACATTGAAGCTCTTCGGGCCCACCATACATACATGGTGGAATGCCCAAAATAAAGATTTAAAAGATGAGTTCATTAACCATTTAGTTGTGTTGTTCGGTGATAAAATATTCAACCGAACCAAGGTCCTACAAAAAGTTGGTACCTATCTAAAGTATACGAGGGACCAATATAGGTCACATTTAGAGAAGAACAAAAAGTACGAGCATCCCCCCCATGATTCTAGAGAGGGAGTGGAAGGACCTAGTGTCGGATGGAAAGGAGAAGGTTGAAAAGAAAAAAGGAAAGACACCACCGGGCCAAGGAAGGTATATGATACTATCAACAATGTAGTTATATACTGATTACTCTTTCTTTTTACATAATCTAACGTATTTCAAACTTTTCATAGGCTACCCGACACATTGAAGGCAACAAAGTCAAGACTAGAAAAACATGGGAAGCACAAACTTGGCTCTGGTGGTTATATGAAATTAGCCGCACGAATTGTAAGTATCAATAAATGAAATATAGTATCCAAATAATAAATTGAAAACAATTTTGGTTTTATCACACCATAGAAGCAAAATTCATGACCTTATGCAAAAATGTAGGGCTCTGAATTCAACAGAGTTCCACATAAGATGACTTGAAGATTTCCTTCCAGCAAGGCTATGGAGCCATGGTTGAACGCCTAAGAGTCTTGACTGGGAAAACACAACCTTCCACTACATCCGACACACAGGTAAATAATCTCAATAAAGTTTATTTAAAGTTGAATAATTGTGCAATCTATTCAATATTAATTTCCACCATAAAGTAATTACATGCCTATTTGTTTTAAACATTCAAGCAATGATAATACTGCACATGACATTGGAATGCAACCTGGTAAGGGTGGAGCACAACGTACATATGAAGGTCATGGTGTGCATCCTGGTACTTTAAAGAATGTAAAGCGTGATCAACATGTTGAGCATGATTAGGCTAGAGAAGATCAGGAACATGATGTGGCCCCATCAAGTAAAGAGGACCACTCTAAAGTTCTTTTCAACATATTTAATTTCAATTGGTGTATTAATTAATATAACCTTTCATGTTTCAACTTTAGAGCATGTAGAGTGTGATCAACGTGTTAAACATGATCAGGCTAGAGAAGATCAGGAACATGATGTGGCCCCATCAGGTAAATAGGACCACTCTCATGTTCTCTTAAACATATTTAATTTCAATTGTTGTATTAATTAATATAACCTTTCGTGTTTCAACTACAAATCGAGGTTAGAGGGTGTTGACATGTTGAGCATGAGTCTATAACAAAGTTTAGGAACATGATGTGGACCCATCAGGTAAAGAGAACCACTCTAATGTTCTTTTAATTAATGAAATACTTGTAACAATAATAATAAAACATATCAGTTTAACATTTCTTTCTTATTGCAGATCCCCCTTGCGGGTGTCCACGTCATGAGCAGACGACTAGGTGTACATTAAGACCAAGAGCAGAGGAAGAACAACTAAAGGGGGGACAAATATTGATTTAGAAAATGATACTCCACTTACTTTATGTAGCTTTAAAAAGAAACAAAAAAAAAGTGATTGTAATCATATCATGACAACCATATTTTTGATAATATGTAAAAACTGAAAGAATGAATATTATATGTAAATGAATGAATGTGAATATGTTAATTAATGAATGCTATATGTTAATAATGATGAATGAATGATTAATGTTATATTAGTAGTATGGGGAATTGAAAGTGATGTGGTGAGGGGAAGGGCCAAATGAGCTTCCACCATCATGGTTGGTTAAGTAGAGAATATTAAACTATTCTCAAAACAAAGAGAAGCTCAATAAGGTAATGCACTTTTCAATATAAGAAATGCATCATTTGAAGCATCAAACCAATATGCAAAGATGAAAGAAAGTGCTAACTTTTCACTATGGTGGTAGAAAAATGATTCTTTATACCCTGAATCAGTCATCAATCTTCGCAATGGTAAATTTCAACGAATATTTTAAAAAAAATAAAATTGCATTGTTTAGTCGCAATTTTGACGAAAACCACCAAAAAATCACCAAAAAGGTCTGATGAAGTTGCTATAGCTGCGACGAAGGCTTCATCATAACCCCTTGTTGATTTTGTCACAATTTCGATGAACTTTTGGTGTTGTTTCGACGCTCCTCCTTGCCCATTTCGTCGAACTAGTGAATAACTTCTGATGTTGTTTGGAAGCTACTCCTTGCCCATTTCATCGAAATGGCAACGAACTTCTGGTGTTGTTTTGACGCTACTCTTTGCCCATTTCATCGAAATGGAAACAAGCGTCTGGTGTTGTTTCAACGCTACTCCTTTCCCTTTTTGTCGAAATGGTGACCAACTTCTAGTGTTGTTTCAACGCTACTCCTTGCCCATTTCGTCGAAATGGCAACAAACTTCTAGGCCATTTTATGATGCCAACGACCGACGAATCTATGTTGTTATTTCAATGTTTAATTCATCGTCGACCTTGCAACGAAAAAACAACGACGAAAATATTTTTGTCATTTCGTCGCTTTTCCGACAAATATTTTTCGAACGACCGATGAATGTCTATCAAAAAATGGTGTCATATTCAGTAGTGGACAATAGTCTAATCTACTTGAAATGAATCCATAACAAGTACACAACCTCCCTCCCATTCTTATCCTAGGAGTAACACAAGGTTTTCTAGTTAAATTAATAACTTAATTGGGTGTACCACAATTGAATCTTGCATTCAATCAAGCCTATTATATAATAACTATGATAAACACCAATCTCCTATTATGGAGTTCTTACAAACATAATGAATCTCATGTTCAAAAATATCTCGTATAATGAAATACCTATGTTGTACCACATGTAACATAATTAAATACCTATGTCAAGCAATCTCTTTGGCATATCTAGTATAATTAAATACTTGTGTCAATCAATCTCTCCTATCATGGAATAATTAAAAACACAATATAAAAACATCCTAAAAGCTTCAATTACCTTTTTCAAAGACA
Organism: Sequoia sempervirens; assembly: GCA_007258455.2. NCBI lineage: Eukaryota > Viridiplantae > Streptophyta > Pinopsida > Cupressales > Cupressaceae > Sequoia > Sequoia sempervirens. The sequence continues at coordinate 93,141,639 of VDFB02000363.1, forward strand.
CTTTCAATTAATTCTATTACGCATAGTGAAAACAAATTCTAGGAAAACATAGAAAACACAATTATAACTGAGGGTAAATTCTAAGGTTTTAGATTAGATCAATCAAATCAATGTAAATCATAAATGACAATAAACCCAAAGTTCTATAGAGCACAAAGGAAATTAAACAATAGAACAATTATACCTGTAAATCACAATTCCCATGATTACCTCCATAGTACCTTCTTACTTGTTGGATGATGTTGCCCTTAGATTCGTTATGCGAGCAATCTGAAAATGTCTAAGTCCTACAACAAGCCTTGAAGGATTTGTATAAAAATGTCTAAATGCCTATGACTATGACAATGTCTAAGATTTGATCACATGAAAATAATAATTCTAATGAGAAGCCTAAGAGTGCAAGTGCAAGAGTATAATGCCTATAATATGTGTGTGCGTAAATATAAAATGTCAGCGTGTAATCGAAAAGTGAGAGGAAAATGTCATTTTGAGTGGACGGACGAGATTAATTGATGATGAGAACCTAAAATGAGAGGTCCAGATTAAATCTGAGAATCCCTAATTAGGGTTAGGGAAAAATCCTTAATCAAACGGTTAGAATAATATCTCAGATAATCGGATCAACGGTGGAGAATAAATGAGATAAATTAATTAAAGAAATGAAGATTTTCGAAAAATCAAGAAGATAAGATTGCCTGATTCATGAGATTCAAAAAATCAAGAAAATAAGATTTGGACTGAAGATTCGATTTGGAAAATCAAGAATCTGCCCGATTACTTGATTTTTGGAAGATTAGTTACTATTTTGAATTAAATTAATTCAAAATAATGATTTTGTGAGATAATAAATAATCTTTTTAGATTATTTATCAAAATGGACTCAGTTAAGATTGTGATGATATTTTAAATAATTTAATTTATTTAAAATGAGAGGAATATCAAATTGGCAATTAAATAATTAAATTTAATTATTTAATTTAGCAGATAAGACTAATTAATTAAATAAATTAATCAATTTATTTAATTAAGACAATTAGTGGCATATTAAATAAATAAATGTAATTCATTTATTTAATAATCGGAAGAATTAAATGCAAAGGGAAATTAAATAAATTAAGAAATTTATTTAATTAAGGGAAGACTTAGACAATTAATGACGTATTTAATAAATAAATAAAATTTATTTATTTAATAATCATGAAGAATAAATGACATGAATTAATTAAATAATTATGAATTATTTAATCAATAGTCAAATGTGGACCAAGGACATAATTAAATGTCATAATTATGCTAGGACAAAAGTGGTAAAAATGAAGCTTGCAGGCCTAGGTCATTTTTAGGTGTCTACATTTTGCCCCTCTTTGTCATAATGTCGCTTGTCGCATTGTGACAAAGAAAATAAGTCAAAGTCATGCCCCAGTAAAGGTATGGAGTATCATTGCCCACTCGGAAAATTTTCAAATTTTGGGTCGGCGAAAGAAAAATTTGCAAAGGGTCCCGATAAATCAACTTGGTGCCTAGAAAAACAATGGCGCAGTCGGTTTCGGATTCGGACATCTTTAAAGAAACTAACAAGGAAGTCAAAGGTGGTCAAATGAGCCTCCAGTATTGATCTTGTTTGAAAAATGTCATTTTGACCTTATAAATAGGTTGACAAAGGGGTAAAAGTCAATTCACTTTTACTATTTTCCTTGCGAATTTCAAGAGCTCAGAGCGAAAAGCACAACAGCGAGGATGGTGATTCCAGTGTCAGAGCATCGCGGAGAGATCGTGCGGACCTTCAGGTGGCTAGAGGGCTCAGAGCCAGCGATATGTACCCTTAACTCACTTTGTCCTTTTATCGTTTTGCGTGTCATTTTTAGCTTTCTAGGACCAACAATATTTGCGCCGCGACGCAACTGTGTTCGCGTAAGCCACAATCGTCTACGCGTTCGACGCATTTGATGCGTCGTGACGCAAGTGCACAGACAAATTAAGGTGGACCGGTGGTTTGCGCCGCATTTAACAAATACTGCGACGCATTTGACTTGCCGAGTCGCAATTGAATGTTTGAATGCCGCATTTGCCAAATCGCAACGCAGTCGCTATTTTGATCGACGCAATAGTGTTTATGCGACGCAATTGCCTTAATGCGACGCATTCATCAAATTTCACGACACAAGCGTGAAAATGCGACGCATTTGATATTTTGGCCCGCATTTGATGTACGGTACGATGCAATTGAATTTTTGAGACACAATTGTCTGAATGCGACGCATTTGTAATTTACCTTGACCACAGTTGATTTTGATGTTTCTGCAACCTTAGATGCTTTTAAGGATGTTGAAAGTTATCCAAAAGGTACTAATGTATCGTTCGTCTTTTTGCAGAGGCAGCTTGCTCCTATCTATACGAGAGAGAGTAGACCGACCACCTTTCGGTTTGCTGATTAGTTGGGCCCGCGAGAGCGGCGACGATTGATGCATCTGGGACTATTTTATGTTGTGTATATGCCCGCCATTCGGGCGAATAGGGGATTATTGACTGCGTTGTGCGAGCAGTGGCATTCAGAGACTTGTTCATTCCACCTACCGACAAGTGAGGCCACGATCACCTTGGAGGATGCCTATCGGATATTACGAGTGTCAATCCAAGGGGAGTGGGTTGTCTACGACCCTCGTCATGGTGAGCAGACCTTTTGGGCTTATTATTGATATCAGGGCATAGGACTAGGCATCCAGGGTTATGAGATCAGGTGGGAGTTTATGGCTGAGCACTATGGTCGCTTTGATGCATTCCTTGCGACTCTGATTGGAGGGATCATGATTCCTAACCGTCAGAGACATGGATTTCCTATTGGTTGGGGCGATGTCCTGGTTGGCATGAGATGGGACCGGACAGTTTATGCTTGGGGTCCCTGTTTGCTAGGGACACTTTATCATCAGCTACACGACGTTGCTTAGAGGAGAGGAAAGAGTATCTCATGTGGGACCACACTGATGATGATCTGGGCGTGGGAGCATAACGCCATATTTTGTCCTCCCTTTAAGAGACCACAGTTGGCTGAGGGGATGCCTTATGCCTATTACTACGCAAGTGCACTACAGTAGACACGGATGGGTGAGACCGGTTGGTGGCAACACAGGATTGACACTATGGTGTCATTTATTTGGAGATCATACAGAGACTGTGAGGCATGGGATGACGAGGACGAGCACCTCAGTTTTTGCAGACAGTATAGGTATCTTATTGGCAGGACATTGCAGATGTCTTTGATCATTGAGATGTATTTACCCCAAGACATGTCTTGAGGCAGTTCAGTGAGCAGCAGGGTGTACTTGCAGGGACAACCAAGTATGCTCGTTCTTCCAGGGAGTATGCTTGGGGACCAGCCATCCCAGTGGCATTTGCCAAGCAGCAGATTGATGGGCTAGGAGCCTAGGCATGGGGATGGAGGGGAGGAGCAGCCGATCCGGGGACCACAGCGGATTATGATCTATGGTGGTAGGCTCACAAACTAGTGCCATTGACAGATCCTAATGGGCCAGCACCAGTGGACAGGTGGTCAGTGATTCCTCATGTACCGCGGGCCAGGCGAGGTGGCAAGGGTAGAGATGGAGGCAGGGGGAGAGGCAGAGGCAGAAACGGAGGCCAAGGTGGAGACAGAGGCAGAGACGGAGGCAGGGGTGGAGACGGAGGTAGAGGTGGGGATGATGGCAGAGGTGGAGGCAGAGGCGGGGATGATGGCGGAGATGGCCGGAGGCGACGACGGGATAGGCAAAGACAGGTCTGGAGGGTACGCCCACGAGTGGCGAGGGTAGCATTAGATGCTATCCCTGAGGTTGGCGAGGAGGGGGAGTGAGAGGAGCAGCCTAGACAGGAGGGAGAGGGAGAGGAGAGATGGGAGGAGGAGGTGGTGGTGGGTGGACAGGAGGAGGAGGTGGAGGTGGGTGTGGGAGGACAGGAGGAGGAGGTGGATGTGGGGGTAGGAGGACAGGAGGAGGAGGTGGATGTGGGGGTGGGAGAACAGGAGGAGGAGGCGGAGGTGGCAGAGGATGTGGCCGATGATGACGATGAGGAGGATGATGCCATGGATGATGCCGAGAGACTCCTCAGATGGCAGATGGTGGAGGGAGAGGAGGAGATACCGTCCACTTCAGGGTTGCCTCAGGATGCCACGACAGATCAGAGGGTAGTTTCCCTACAGTAGAGACTGGACGAGAGTATGGCCTAGGTCAGATCCTTGCAGTCAGCACTAGAGGTAGCCCGAGTAGAGCGGGATCAGGTGGCGATCCGCCAACAGGACGCAGCTCAGTGGTGTACAGAGTTTGTAGCGTTATGCACAGGGCCCATAGGGGATATGGCTCACGAGCTAGCTAGGGTGAGCACGAGATTGGGACAGTATCGTACATTATATGAGCAAGCAGTGCCATCAAAGTGACAAGATCCTACCTTGTCTTGGTCACAGTCGAGGACAGGTAGTGGACACAGATCAGGCAGTGGCAGTGGCAGTGGCAGCAGGAGTCACACCAGTGTCAGAGGATCTACCTTGACAGGTCATACGTCAATGCACAGGTCACATCACTCACGTCGGCACACCCCCGGTCACAGCCATGGGTCAACTGGTTCAGTGCAGAGGTCAGTACAGGGACATCTGCCAGTGATAGATCCATCCACATCTTAGAGTCTGGCAGCAGTGACATCACATATGTTTGTTACTGTCGAGATGAGACCTTCATTCACGGTTCCATTGGTAGCACAGACAGTGGCTGCTACAGATCCACCTATCAGTTCAGTGCTAGGTTCAGAGTTGCCGCCGTCACATTCCTCACCACAAGGGGATGATGAGAGTCTACTTTATGGGCATACTTGTATTTATGACACATTATGTATATTATTGAGCTTGCGAGCTCCATTTTTGGGATATCTCCTGACTTTATCCTGTGACATTGTACATTTTTATGATGATAGTATATGATGATGCAGTTTTGATGCGGCCTACATGTGTTATGTGATGCTCTTTGCTTTATGTATTATGATATGTATGATGTATGATTTATGATGTATCATGTATGTCCTATGATGCCTATTTGTGATTTTGATTCCATGATGATGCAATGCTTATTTATATGATTATGTTAATTATGTGCATGATGTATTTAGTAGAAGATGCAATGTTGATGATTATGTTAATGCAATGTTTATATGATCATGTATGCATTTATGTTTTTGGATGTCACAAGATATCATCGTGAGATGGACTTTGAGAAGATGACGGGACTGACAAGAGAAGATGACCAGACCACAGAAGAGAAGACACGAGACTGACGGAGATGCATGTTAATTCCTAGACCAAATCCTTCAACGCTTTACTGTATGACTTTTAATATTTAGCACTCTTAATCATCATTGGGCAGACTGTTGTAATGGCCAACAAACACCAGGATATGACATAGATCAAGGTGTGCGAGGTCGTACCATTACGTGAGACAAACAGTCATAGACAAGGATGATCATGACTCATACTGAGAGCGCGATTGCCCCAGTCTTTTTGTCATAATCAACCACAAGCAGAAAAAGACAAGGACAAATCATGAAACATCGTTGCTTCTCTAAATCCTATTTCTAGGATATCCTTGAGAAACTAGCGGCATGATTGTTGAAATACAAAAATAGAGCCCTTACCATGATATGTCGTTGTTTTTCTAAATCCCAGAATCAGGACCTCGCTGAGAAACTAGTAGTCATGTGTGTCAATCGTCATGATACATCGCTGCTTCTCTAAATCCTGCTTAGTGGGATCTCGCTGAAAAACTAATAACATGATAAAAAATCAAAAGAAAATTGTCAAGTGTTTGCCAAGTGCGTCTGGATATCCATTGTTCTGATGTCAAGATGTTTGGTTTAATAATGTCGAGATATCGAAATGTTTAAAGTTTTGATGATCTTGAAAAATGTCGAGAATTGGTGAATTCAGGAAGGACACATCCTAAATAATGCCAATGTCGAGAGGATTTGATCCCTACTAGTCGTAAGGGATCCCTCAAAATGATGACGATGCCTAGGAAGGACACATCCTAAGGCACATATGACAGAGCTGGTTCTTCAGAAGGACACATCTGAAGAATACTAATGTCATGAAGAGTGATTTTTAGATGTCAAGAGGATCACTCAAAATGTCGAATGACAATGACGATGCCTAAGAAAGACTCATCCTAAGGCATAGATGATAGAGGTTATCGTTCAAAAGGACTCATCTAAAGATTAACCAAAATTTGACAGTTTGACAGGTTTATGATGATTTCACTTGCTTTGACCGAGTTTGACTTGTGTTGGACTAGATGTCGCTATTGTCATAATAATATGAGTGACGTGCTGATGAGATTGCCATGCTGAATAAATGATTGTTTTACTTTATTTTAGGAGTTTTCCCATTTGGAAAATGATTGAATCCTTTTGACATGTGTGCCAGTGTAGTGTCATGAACCCTAATGGACTGACCTAGTGCGGCCTTGGGGGCTCATCGCTAGATGGCCTTGCCTACGTCATACACTTAGAGACCTCGTAGTTCGAAACGACCAATGACTTTATCTTGATGACCAAAGATTGTGTCATGATTTTATGTCGACAAACCTAAAAGGACTGACCTAATGTCTCGGGGACTCAAATGTGAGTCTTGCCTACGTAGCAAGTGCGCAGAGACAACGTAGTTCGGACAAATGACAAAGACTGATTGACCTGACTAACTTTGACAAGAGATGACACTGCGTTTGCGTTCTTCAAGAAATCTGATGTTTTGTTCGTGGTTTTCTTCAGGACGTTTTATGATTTTTAGGTCTTTTTTTAGGACATTTTGCGATGTTTTTGTCTTTTTTCAGGATTTTTTGCCAATGTTTTTTGTCTTTTTTTTCAGGATTTTTTGCCAATGTTTTTGTCTTTTTTTTCAGGACTTTTTTCCAATGTTTTTGTGATCATATGTGACATCCACTGTAGTGGCATGATAAGCATTTTTCCCCCAGTCAGGTCCAAGACTTAGCCATTTGTAAGGAATGTGGACGGGATGCTGCTGGTTTACTAGGTGGACAGTCGTCAGGACTTGATCTCAATCGTTTATCCACTATGACAGGTAGGGTAGGATGTGATGGCGATTTGCGTAGTAATGGCAGAAATACCTTTCATCCTAGGCCAAGTTAGACAAAATGATAGTAGATGGTAGAGCAATGATTGATTACGCATGGCGCCTATTTGCTAGGTTTTCACCATGGTACTTGTCCAAAGCGCCTATTTGCCAGGTTTTCACTATTGAACGAATTATTTTTCTCTTTACTATTTTCTTGATTTTTTTGATTTTTTTTATTTTTTTGATGTCACCAAGATGGCTGTTTGCCAGGTTTTCATCAAGGTGACAATTTTTTGCCATTTTTCAATTTTTTTTGTATTTTATGGTTTTCAACTCAATCCTCTGATGCTATGTGTAGAACCTTCGGAGATGTAAACTGTTGATGGGCTCTGTCAATTGTTCTCCATCTGGTGTAGCCAATTGATAAGCTCCAGAACCAAAAGAAGATATGATAATGTAGGGACCCAGCCAATTTGGTTCAAATTTTCTTGGCTTTTCTTGTCTACTTGGTTCTTGGGGTTCTGCATGAGAACTAGGTCGCCAATGTCAAACTTTCTAACCATAACCTTTTTATTGTAGCTGCGACAAAGACGATTCTGATATGCTTGGAGATGGTTCAGTGAATTTTTCCTTCTTTCTTCCAGCATTTCCAGCTCGTGCAAGCGTGATTGTCAGTACTCCTCTTCATTAGTTAGACCCTTCAGGGAGACTCGTAGCGAAGGAATTTCGACCTCAATGGGTAAGATGGCTTTAGTGCCGAAGACTAGGGAAAATGGAGTGGCCCCTGTAGGCCTACGAATGCTAGTTCGGTAAGGCCACAGAGCAGGGTTGAGTTGTATGTGCCAGTCACGGCCAGCGTCATTGACAATCTTTTTTAGGATCTTGACAATGGTTTTATTGGATGCCTCAGCTTGATCGTTTCCTTGTGGGTAGTATGGAGATGAAAAGTGGTGTTGGATATGGAATCACTCACATAAATCACGTATGTCTTGGTTTTTAAATGGATGTTCGTTGTCAGTGATGATGGATTGTGGAAGGCCATATCGAATATGATGTAGTTAAGGATGAACTTCGATATTTTTTTGCCAGTAATATATGTCAATGGGATGGCTTCAATCCACTTTGCGAAATACTCGGTGGCAGTAATAATGAATTTGTGGCCGTTGGATGAGGTTGGATGAATCTTACCCACGAGGTCGAGTCCCCATTGAGCAAAGGGCCAAAGAGAAGTGATCAGCCGAAGTTCCTGTGCTGGAGCATGGACCAAATCACTCTGAATCTAACATTTTCGACAAGTCTTGACATATTCAATTGCATCATTTTCCATGGTCGGCCAATAATACCCAAGTCTCGTTACTTTCTTAGCTAGAGTAGGACCACTCAAATGAGATCCGCATATACCGTCATGCACTTCTCGTAAGGTCGTACATGCTTCATCGGTGTCGAGACATCTAAGGAGGGTATCGTCAAAACTACGGTGGTAAAGGGTGTCACTGACAATGGCATACCTTGCAGATTTTCTAATGAAGGACTTCCTTTGGTTATTGGATAGGTTCGGTCGAAGGGTTTGAGATTTTAGGTAGTCATAAAAGTCTTGATACCAGGGGGAGTTGGGACCAACAAGTTCACAAACCATTTCTGATTCTAGGATATCATCTGCTGGTATCAAAAGTTGTTCTACTAAGAACTCAAACTGTGACACATTTTTAGGGATGTCCAAGAGAGAACTAATAGTAGCCATTGCATCAGCTGCCTTATTCTGTGCCCTGGGGATTTGTTCAAAAGAAATCGATTGGAAGTATGTCAGGAAACTGTCCACCATCCTCTTGTAGGGAAGCAACTTCTCATCTTTTGTTTCATAGTCATCATTCACTTGGTTGATCACGAGCTGGGAATCCCCGAATACAAGCAACGTCTAAATTTTCCATTTAATTGCCAACTTGAGACCTATGACTAGTGCTTCATATTCGGCAATGTTATTTGTACAAGGGAAGGCGATCCGGAATGACTTAGGAATTGAATCCCCCTATGGTGTGATAAACAAGATTCCAGTGCCAAAGCCATGACCAGTATGAGACCCATCAAAATATTGCTTCCATGGTGTTGCCGGTTCCGCATGACAAATGGACTCATTAGGAAAATCAGTTACTAGTGGATGAGTGACTTGAATTGGTGCATCCGCTAGTTGATCTACTATTACCTATCCTTTTATTGCCTTACGCTCGACATATTGTATGTCGTATTCGCTTAGTATCATGACCCATTTTTCCAACCGACCTGTTAATGCCGCCCGACTTAAGAGATATTTCAGTGGATCAATCTTGGCGACCAGCTATGTCTGGTGACCTAGCATATAGTGTCTTAGTTTTTGGGACGCAAAGAAAACAGCGAGGCATGCACGTTCAATGTATGTGTAGTTCAACTCATACCCTATCAGTGTGCGACTGATGTAATAGATTGCTCTTTCTTTTCCTTCATGATCATTTTGTGCCAGCAATGCCCCCAGTGCTGAACTAGTAGTCGAGATGTATAGAATTAATGGATTTCCATAAATAGGAGGCATGAGGACTAGTGTTGACAGTAGGTAATCTTTGATTTGTTGGAAGGCCTCTTGACATTCATCCGTCCATACAAAGGGGATACCCTTGTGCAACAGATACTGGAACGGGTGACACTTATCTGCCAATTGGGCTATGAAACGCCTAATAGATTGCACTCAGCCTTGTAGAGTTCTGAGTTCACTGATTCCTCTAGGAAGAGGCATGTCTATGATTGCTTTAACCTTTTCTGGATTGACCTCTATGCCTCTTCACGAAACTATGTATCCCAAGAGTTTACCTGATGTGACCCCAAATACACACTTCTTAGGGTTTAGCCAAACTTTGTACTCTTCAAGTCTCTTGAAAATTATGTCAAGTACCTTCAAATGATCTTTCCTTGTTGTTGATTTGGCCAATAGGTCATCTACATAATCCTCCATTATTTTGTGCATCATGTCATGGAAGATTATGGTCATAGCCCTTTGATATGTAGCCCCTGCATTTTTGAGACCAAATGGCATGATGTTCCAACAATATGTACCCCATGGGCAGGTAAATGCTGTTTTGTGCTGATCTTCGAGAGCAATGCGGATTTGATTATAACCAGAGAAACCATCCATGAGGGATAGCATCTCATATCCTGCTGTAAGGTCCACTATGATGTCAATGTTTGGCAAAGGAAAGTCATCCTTTGGACATGCTTTATTTAGGTCTCGAAAATTTGTACATACAAGATCAACCCATTTTCCTTTGTGACTGGGACCGATAAGAAATCCATTCAGCGAGTCAATAGACCGTATGAACTGATGTCTAGCAATTTCTTTGACTGGCTTTGATCAATAGGGCAACTTGTGGGTGCATTTTGCGCAACTTCTGCTTGACTGGTTTAGCATTAGGTAATAGTGGCAGATGGTGCAGAACCAGTTCTGGGTCCAATCCTCGCATGTCAGCAAGGACCATGCGAAATTGATTTTTCATTCTGAAAGAATTTATGAAATTCTGGTTTCTCTTCGTCAGTCAATGACATAGCAAAGAGGACCATCTTGGGGTCTTCTGTAGTTGAAATTTTATCCTCTATTGTGTCCTCAATAAGCATAGCCGATTTCTCCTGTTGCACAGGGAGAAAGTCCAGTCCTCCATCTTTGGGGCCTCAGAGAGGTTTTCACCCGTAGATACATCCTTTATTTTTACTATTTTATCGTCAAGAGGTGCCTTTCGGTTTTCACCTAGAGACGTTTCATTTTTACTTTATTTTGACTTTACTTTGTGACTAGAGGACGGAGCAGTCTCGCCAAGTATGCCGCAGTCTAAATCAATGGTGAATCCTGATTTGTGGTCCCCACTGGGTATGCCTTCTTGTAATCCCATGAATTCAGCAATTGCCTCATCATTCTGAAATGTGTCCAGAACTGGCGGTCCTTGTTGGTCCCAATCGACTAGCTCAGGGTAAATTAAGGAAATGCCATCGTCAATGCTGGTGAATGGAGATGAGGATGCGGACAGCATGCAGACGGATTCAGTGATGTTGTATATGAGATTATCATCATCCAACTCTACATCAGACTCTATCCAATATTCTCCTTCACTAGTGTCATATTCGTTGTCGAAATAAGGAGTGAAGGTTTTAGAGCCCTGGTTGTCAATGTCGTCTGATACCTCGGATGGATTGGACTGATGGGGTTCAGATGATGGGTGTTGTATGGAATGGGAAGTGGTAGTGGGTCTTTGACTATTTGGTGCCTGTTCAATTTTGAATGTTTTCCAAAACCGTTGTTCAGAGGTCAGTTCTCCTAGTTCGACAAACAAATCATCAAGACAACAGTCACTTAGGGATCGTTTTGAGCCAAATTCCCACTCATGGGAATCTGTTTCAGTGAGGGTTTCCCATGTAGTCTCGACACTATCCGAAGCATGTACTCGCTCATTTGAAAGTCCAGAGGTACGTCGATCGTTATTGTCGGGCGATCCAAACCCTAATCCAAGATACTTCAAAATTTGAAAAGTTTCTATGGGTTCCTTGCGACCAGTTTTATTTTTTCCTAGGCCACTAGTACCATCGTAGCCTTTAGCCTTCATGATGTCATAACCCTTGCCATATCTTTGAACTGGTAACAGGGGTAGTGCGACAGTATCCTTATAGATCCATCTTGTAATGTTAGCAAGGTCTTCATCACTCATGTCTCCCCACTTGATAAAAACTGTGTTTGGTGGAACTTTGAAAGTTTCTTGAGGTTCCATTCTGAAACATGGCCAACCATATATCTTTGGAGACATGGGTATTGTTGTTATGTTGTATGCTGTATTTAGTTTGAACTCTCTGTAGCCGAGGTCCTAGATTTTGACAGTCGATTCAGTCTTAGGGCTAGTGGAAGGTGGTGGTATGGCGGAAGACATGGATGGAGCGAATGTGGAAGATGACGTGAGTGTGGATGGGTCGATGTACATGGATGACGAGGAGCCAGGTGCTTCTCGGTTAATAAGTACTCAATTTTTCAGAGATACCCCTTAAGTTGGTACAATATTGGAAAGGGTCGAGGTTTCTGTATATGGTTATTTTTGTACCGTCAAATGGAAACTTTAGGCATTGGTGGTATGTAGACGGAATGGCTTTTAAGGCATGAATCCATGGATGGCCAAGCAAGATGTTATATGGTAGTTCCAAATCTAGGACCTGGCAGGTTGTGTCCACAATGACTGGTCCCACTCTGATAGGGAGAGAGATAATGCCACGTGAAGAGCGTTCCTTGTCATCGTATGCTTTGATCACTATACTCTTCGTTGGGTCTACGCATGCATCAGAGAACCCTAGAGTCTTAACCAATTTGAGGGAGCATATGTTCAATCCTGCTCCGCCATCTACTAAAACCCGTCTAACTTTGTGCTTGTGGACAAAATTTTCTATGTGCAATGCATCATTGTGGTTGGTTTTAGGTAATGAGTAATCTTGATCTGAGAAGGTGACGTGGTGAGGTGTAGTGAGATATCCCACCATGGTTTCAAATTGATTGGCATCGATGTCCTTCGGGACCAACGACTCTAGCAGGGTTTTATCTAGGATCTCTTTGTGTGCGGGAGAGATATGAAGCAGCTCAAGTATAGAGATTTGTGCAAGAGTCTTTCCTAACTGGTCTATGAGGTTGAACTGACTTTTGGGTTTCCATTGTTGTGTGGTTGGGACAAGTTTTGGTTGTTTAGCAGATGGAGCAGGTTGTGACTGTTTAGTAGATGGGCCTGGTATGATGATTTTGGCTTGTCTAGCGGGAGGTGGACCAGCTATAGTGACCTTGCCACTACGAGTAGTATAAGCATTACATTGGGGTGCTCTCTTGACCGTAATGGTATTGATGTATTCATTGTCAGTTCGGACATTATTTATAATTGGTCCACTAGAATAATCGTACTTGGCTCAAGCGAAGTTAGCTTGATTTTGTGGACCTGAAGTGGAGGCGTTATGAGAACCATGGTCCTGCAGTGGATTCTTGTGGATAGTATGATCTGAATTGGAGGCGAATTGCGATCCACCTACTTCGATGGTGCGACTTGCGATAAGATCTTGTATTAGGTTTTTCAATTGTTGACAGTTAGAGGTTGTATACCCTTTTGCTCGATGGTATTCGCAAAATGCATTGTCATTCCACCATGTTGGTTTGAATTGTCCTGGGTCACATGGTTTTAGTTCTTGAAGTATGATGACCCCATGCTAGAGGCATTTCCTAAGGACTTCTTCAATGGGTTCACCCAAATGAGTGTATGTGCAACCCTTAGGAAACTGTCTCATCTAACGGTATTGTCCCTGATTATTTTGACCATTTTGATTGTTTGAAGAAGTATTGGGAGGAGGTGTCAATGTCGGGAGGTGTCAATGTCGTTGTTGGTCTGTTTTGCTGTTGAACCCCTTTCAGGGCCAATACAGGACCCACCATGTTTGCAGTCTTGGCGTCAACAACACCGTCGTTTGTAACGTGCTTATTTTTAACCCAATATTTGTTTTTGTCAGCGGGTGGATTGACGTTTGTGTTTTTGGAACCACATCTCAGTTCTCCCTTTGTGATAAGGGCTTTCTCAATCTGGACCCCTTTTTCAACTAATTCTATGAAGTTTGTGATATAATGTACTTGCAGTGCATATTTTAGGGGCCCCAGAAGTGTTTGGACAAACATGTCAACTTTTTCCCTTTCGGGGATGTCAATGTGACATTGACTAGCGAGGCTTCTCCATTTTGAAAGAATGGGATAAATGTCTCACCAACATCCTCTTGTGTGAGATTGCACAAGCTAGTGATAGAGGTATCCATGTCGATGTTGTACGCATAATTTCTTATGAATTTTTGTTTAAGCTCATCCCATGTCTGGATATCCTTTTGGGTGGAAAACCATTCAAGGGCAGGACCCACCAAACTTTTAGGAAAAAGTCTCATCAAGTATGTTTGTTCATAGGCGATGTCCATACAATTGGTTGCAAATTCGCGAACATGTTCAACGGGGTTTGTCTTGCCTCTATATTTTGTGAAGTTGGGTAACACATATCCTGGCGGAAATGGAGGCATGTATAAGCTCGTGTTGAATGGGTATACATTTAGATCATATGATATTTCTGATTTTTTTCCTGAAATGTGCATGTTTTGGATAGCTTTCTCTACATCCCTCAATCTTGTTTGGAGGACGTCCACAGCAGGGTCGTTTATGTTTCCGTACGTTGGATTGCCTAGTACACCATGTGTTCCTATTTGTTGGGCCTGAATATTGGTGTATTGTGGCGGTATGGATTGTTGTGACATGTATGACATGTGGGGATTGGCATGTTGGTATTGGAAGTTATGATTGGGTGCATGTTGATATTGAAAGTTATGATTGGGTGCATGTTGATGAGTATGAATGTTGAATGAGTAGGTTGGGATGTGTCCCCCAGCCATGTGTGTCGTTATTTGGGGGATGTTAAGACCATAATGTTATGATGTGTTAATGATGTCATGGGTTGTGTTACTTGGCCGCCTTGCGCGAATTGTTGAGTTTTCCTAAGAGGAATGTTTGTGTTTGTACCTTGGGAGGCAATGACATTTGACTATGTTTTCATGTTAACATTTTTTTGTTGTCCTTGGATGAATACACGTCTTGTGGCTCCTCCTGAAAGATTTTATAAAATTCCACTGAGCGGATATGTTGAAGTTGTGCTCATGGTAGGAGATGGAGCTATCAAGGGAGGATTGTTGTGACTTGATGATGCCCCCATGGCATTTACTGTCGTGGCATTTACTGTCATGATATTTGTGGTATTGGGAATGTTGGGGGTGTTTGGAATGTTGGGAGTGGCATGCACTATCATTGTGGTCCCAAAGGAAGTATTGCTCATAGTATTTGGAAGTTGACCACTATGTGACATGTTATGTGCGTTGTTGGTATTAGGGTCAAGAGGTGTCAAATTTAGCGTGTTAACGTCAAATCCTTGTGGTAACTTAGCTCCTTAACTCAAGAGCATAGCTAAGAATCTGTCTCTGTCATGACGAACCATTGTTTCAACGAGCTGACAGGCCTCTGGGTCTTGTGCCAGTTCCTCTAAGTTTTCCTCAAGTAGTTGACCATTTTCATCTTTTTGCAAGAATGGTTCGAATGGACTGTTTGATGAGGATTGTGTTGTCATTGGAGGTTGATTGTCTAAATTGGAAAATGGATCGTAAAAGGTCCAGTTTGGGTCATTTGTGGGGTCTTGTCGAAAGTTTTCCATTTGTCTCTTTTGTTTTTGGAGTCTAGTTTCCACCATAAATGAGATTGCTCAAATGGGAATGACAAGTAAATGCAAGTATGACACTACGTGAAGTCTAAGTTCAAAGTGACAACTAGGATGACTAATGTTTTTGGATTTTTGTGAATAGGATATGCAATGTGTAGACTTATAATGCAATTTAGGACAAGGGTACCTAAGTACTTCTAAGCTCAAACTTTGTTTTTGATTTTGACTGCCAAAGGACTTTGTTTAAAATGACAAGGTGACAAGGTCTAAATGACTAGTGAGTTTTCCTAACTAGACTTTTGAGTTGGAAAAAATCTCACAAAAAGGACAATGACTGAAAAGGGGTTTGACAACTTAGTCCAAAAGAGCCTAGTCTCGAAAGCAGTGGCTTTGCAAAGTGTGTTGAGATTTGTCTAATCCTAAGTATGCAAAATGTGAACCTAGGGGTAATCTAATGCCAAATGTATGCAACTAAAAAGAATGAAGGATGAAACCTATGGTGACGAATGCAAACTAATGGTTGAAACTTTGAGCAATTCTAGACTTGGTTTCTGACAGAATCTCCCTAGAAACAGTGTTTGACAAATGGTTGACAAGTTGAAGACCTCAGGTTTCGAATATGAAGTTTTAAATTTTTGAAAGGCAAATGCATTGTTTGAAGTTGCGAATGCATCACAGTTTATCAAATGTGGTTTGTTTTTGCAATTACGGCTCTTGGACTGTCAGATGCGACTTTATTTAGCATATGCGGCTTTTCAGTGTTCAAATGTGTCGCAATGCCTACAGATGCAGAATTCTAAATGTTAGATGTGGTTTAACAAAGCAGTTGTGGTGCAGAAAATCAATTATGGTTCGATAGATGCGACACAATTTTGTTTCAAAATGATTTTCTTGTCGTTTTGATGGCAATTTTGATCTATTTGGTGAATGTTTTTTTTTGAACTGTGATAAAACCATAAAACACTTGACAAACACAGCGTTTTGAATGTAACCAATCACACATTAGATAAGCACAATCCTAGGTTAGGCCATGACAATATTCACTAGATTCCACGCGGGTTTCCCCAACCGCATATCTGTAGCGTGTGAATTCAGAAGCTTGGCTACACGGGCTCCCCCTTACAGTGCACTCTCTTCTCAGGCCAACCAAGCTTCCAACCCCCATGAAACTCCCATGGTGAGCAGATCACCTCTACTACAAACTACGAAAGTGTGGATGCCTTCACACCGACCGGTGTTGCGCTAGCAAATAGAAGGTTTTTGGCTTGCTATACAAAAGTTTTTAGTTTGAGACCCTCGTTTGAGTGGCCATAGATGGGGCAAGAGATTAATCACCATTAAGGTGGCACTCCAGCCTAAAGAGGTTAAGCTCAACAGGGTTTAAGGGAGTACAACTCCGTCCGTATGACACATCCGCACTCGCAATCTTAGGTTTTCCCTTAAGATTTACATTTATATACTAGTCGGGGGTAGCTTGGCTTTAGCTCCATTGCCGGTTTGAGTCACGTTGGGTTGATGAAATCCCCAGGCAGGCCCAATTTCTAGAGTTGGTAACCGTTTCTCTTACACCCAAGATCGCCTGAAAGTGCAAGGGGAGAGGATACTCCGATATACCAAGTCAGGGTAATAATAGAAAAAAAATGGGTCTGGTCTTTTGATCACGAGGTTTTCACCAAGTGAGAGCATACTCACCTACCATTTTGCAAACAAAATCAAGTAAAGAAGACATGAATGTTCTTTTTATTTGCACCAAAGTTAAATGTTTGCTAATCTATGAAAAACAAGCACAATTTTTGTTTTATTCTATCTTCGACATTCGAATCTGCAGACAAAAGATTAGTAGTTTCTTTATTAAATGATCTTCGACACATGAATAGTAATCGCCACATGCTGCAAACGAAGATTAATAACACAAAACCCTAAGCTAGCTAACATGCAGGAATGAAAAAAAACCAAGAAATCAGAAGACCAGAAGAAACCAGAAAGAAGCCAGAAAGAAACCAGTAACCAGAAAACCCTAAAATCTAAAAATCAAAATGTGAAAAATGAAAGAAAATCTTTAACAGTCAAATGCAGCACGACAAAGCAGATGCATCGTTCAAGATATCGATTGCGGCTTGTTAGAGTGATTGCGGATTTTGTGTTGGCGAATGCGTCGCGACACATCAGATGCGTCACGAGTTTTTTTAAAAAGGCGGTTGCGTCACTCCGTACCTGTACCTGCAAAACAGCAGAAAACATAAAAAAACGTACGGAAATAACCAAAAAAACAGAGTCGGGTTCACCAATGTAACTGAGGGTAAATTCTAAGGTTTTAGATTAGATCAATCAAATGAATGTAAATCATAAATGACAATAAACCCAAAGTTCTATAGAGCACAAAGGAAATTAAACAATAGAACAGTTATACCTGTAAATCGCAATTCCCATGATTACCTCCATAGTACCTTCTTACTTGCTGGATGATGTTGCCCTCAGATTCGTTATGCGAGCAATCTGAAAATGTCTAAGTCCTACAACAAGCCTTGAAGGATTTGGATAAAAACGTCTAAATGCCTATGACTATGACAATCCCTAATCAGGGTTAGGGCAAAATCCTTAATCGAACGGTCAGAATAATATCTCAGATAATCGGATCGACGGTGGAGAATAAATGAGATAAATTAATTAAAGAAATGAAGATTTTCAAAAAATCAAGAACATAAGATTGCCTGATTCATGAGATTCGAAAAATCAAGAAGATAAGATTTGGACTAAAGATTCGATTTGGAAAATCAACAATCTGCCTGATTACTTGATTTTTGGAAGATTAGTTACTATTTTGAATTAAATTAATTCAAAATAATGATTTCGTGAGATAATAAATAATCTTTTTCAGATTATTTATCAAAATGGACTGACAGTTAAGATTGTGATGATATTTTAAATAATTTAATTTATTTAAAATGAGAGGAATATCAAATTGGCAATTAAATAATTAAATTTAATTATTTAATTTAGCAGGATAAGACTAATTAATTAAATAAATTAATCAATTTATTTAATTAAGACAATTAGTGACATATTAAATAAATAAATGTAATTCATTTATTTAATAATCAGGAAAATCAAATGCAGAAAGGGAAATTAAATAAATTAAGAAATTTATTTAATTAAGGGAAGACTTAGACAATTAATGACGTATTTAATAAATAAATAAAATTTATTTATTTAATAATCATGAAGAATAAATGACATGAATTAATTAAATAATTATGAATTATTTAATCAATAGTCGAATGTGGACCAAGGACATAATTAAATGTCATAATTATGCTAGTAAGAAAGTGGTAAAAATGAAGCTTGCAAGCCTAGGTCATTTTTAGGTGTCTACAACAATAACTCCAAGTAATTAATAAGAAGAGATCCCCATGCCTGTTATCACTTATCCCAATTAATGGCAACAATGCAGCCTTCTCCAACAGTAATCAACTTGAAATCAACTTCTCAAAACAACTCTCTCTCTCACTTGTTGATAGCTCACTTCTCTCAAATAATAATAATACCTCTTACTCACAAAAGACCACTCTATTTCTCACT
This sequence comes from Sequoia sempervirens, assembly GCA_007258455.2. Classification (NCBI taxonomy): domain Eukaryota; kingdom Viridiplantae; phylum Streptophyta; class Pinopsida; order Cupressales; family Cupressaceae; genus Sequoia; species Sequoia sempervirens. Next base: position 93,160,587 of record VDFB02000363.1, read on the forward strand.
TATAAAATAGAACAATATGTCTAGTAATAACTTAGAAGCAATGAACTATAAAAGACGTATATCTCTTGGTTAAAATACGTCTCTCTATAGTGGAATGGAAGAATAATAATCATATGATAATGATCATCTCTCAAGTGAAAAGGTTCAACTATTTATAGAGTAGCCAAACAATCAGAAAGCCTATGGTTTAAGCATGCCAAATGACAACAAGCTTCATGAAAAGTTAATTAGCAATAAGATGGCGATGAATTAAGCTCAGACTTAGCAAAACTTCTAATAGATTGACTTACCTTTTTGAAAACATTTCAAAGACCAATTCAAACATTACATGGAGTGTCGACTGAGGATATCAGTATGGGCTGATCACACTTGATCCATGATGAATCGAAGCATAATGTAGCCAGTAATACTCAATCTTCAAACAAGATCATTAAAATTTAAGATAAACTAAACATTTATTGAAATGAAGCATTAAAAGCATTGAAATTTCTATTCTACCCCATTTGAAACTTATCCTCTTTTGGAATTGATGTCATTTTGATGCGAAACAATGACCCTTTCCCAATTCCATGATTAGTGAGCTTGTTTCAATCAATTTTATTGAAGAGAATCAATGAAATCATTGTGATAAATAGATGAAAACATGACTTATGCTAAATTGAACATGATGTAAACTAAATTAACATTATTTTATGCTAAAAATGATCTAAGTATGCAATTTCTAAGCTAATCTAAGCTCATTCTAACCTAAAAAGATTCAAAACCTAATTTATAAACAAGCTAAGATGGATGCATGAAAGCCATTAATGGAGGCTTAATGCTATTACACAACTAAAAATGAACTAAAATATGATAAATGTGAGCAAAGTGCTAGTGTGAGAAAATTCAACAACATAAGTTTGCAATTGACAGATGGATCCATTTGTCTCTAAATAGTGTTCTATTTATAGGAGAGCAAATGAGAAATGAAGGGTTGAGATCGAAAAGATCAATCAATGGTCAACGATGGAGGAAATAGGAGGAATGGATCATGGATTCTCATCAATGGGTTAGAATGCAACATGGGATTTAATCAAGGGTTCGCATTTGCTCCAAACAAACACACTTTTGACCTACACACATAGGTCACAAAGTGACTTTCCAAAGAAGTCACAAGTTTAGCTTGCTCAAGAAGCCAAGTGAGAATATCCCTTTTTCAAATGATTGGAGGAGAGAGAATATTATTTGGAATATTATGAGTGAGGAAATAGATATTTTTCTAATTAAAACAAATTTTAATTGTGCAAAAGGGGAGGGAATATTCCATGGGAATATTCCCCTTTTGGAGGAAAATTAGATTAACTGTTAATTAAACAAGGTTTAATCATACAATTAGGGGTTTTTGGAGGAATAAAGTGATTTTCATTAAATTAAATGATTTAATGAAAGGGAAAAAGGTCAAATGACATTCAATTAAATAACATAGGGTTATTTAATTAAATAAGATGACTTAGGGAATTAAATTAGATACTTTGATTTATTTAAATTAATGAGATTAAATGTTAGCATGAAAAGGGGGGAATTAACCCAATTTGATGTGTTAGTTTAATAGACAAAAATGATGCATTTAATTAATTAGTTAGGCCAATTAAATTAATTAAGTGAAAATAGGATGGGTTAAAAGAGGAAATGATGTTAGTATACCCATTTTGAGTGTATGATATCATTTTAAGACATATTTTAGTGTCTAGATATTGCCCCTCTTTGAAGCGAGGTACCTATTGTTTCGGTTCAAAGACTGATAATCTTCAAATTAAAACTATTGCTTAAATCAAAAAATAAAAAAATTCTAATTTTTTAGATGCCCCAGTGGAAGGATAAAGCTGATTCCCTGCCCCTTCGAGAAATCGGGCAAAATTTTTGAATTTGGGTTGATTTCTCGATAAAGGTGAAAAGCTACCCCAGGGGTCCAGAAAGGCACTGGGATGCAATAAATATTCCAAAAAAGAAAAAAATGATACAAAATAAGCTCCACTTTGGAAAAATTGGTGAAAATGATGATAAACCCTAGCTTCAAGGTTAAATTAGGGAAAAAACCCCTAATTTTTAGCATAAATAATCCAAGAAGGGTCATTTTCAATTCATTTGTGCATTCACACCTTAAGGAATTCTTGTGATTTGATCTTTGACCCTCTAACAAAATGGTGCGACAAGAGCTCTCATGACACATTTCTAACTGAGTTTGAGAGTACCAATAAATTCCAGGCTCAAGACCACCGATTTGTAACTCAAAACTTGATTTGAAATTTGAATTTTTGATGCATTTATTGTACTTTAGAATTTAAAATTTGGTGGTGTCACTATATAGCAACGCCCATTTGAGAATCAGTGACACTTAAACGATTTATAGTGACGCATATGTATATAGCAACACAATTTGTGATTTAAAATTAGGGTTTCCAATTTTAAATTGTGACACATATGTATATAGCGATGCACTTCTCGATTTGGAAATTAGGGTTAGGGTTTCCAAAGATTAAATCATGACACATATGTTTATGGTGACATGATTTGCTATTGGTAATTTGAAATGCCTTCAAGCATCGTAATTTGGAATTTGAAATATAGTGATGCTATTGTAAATAGCGATGCTATTGTCATTTTGGAACTAAAAATTCCAAACTAAGTCATTCTTTATTTTATTTTTGATGTTGTGTGTTTCGTCAGTGTAGGAGGTTATCCCACCACTAATGTCACACGAGCACAGGTCCATAGTTTTGTAGAGACTAGGTGGTTTATCTATGTTGCACCAAGAGCACTTGGGAGAGATCAGCTTATGGTACATCATGTATGCACTTGTCGTCTAGATTCATCTAGCGATGATGACTGCATTGTGTGAGAGATGGTACAATGAGACCTCATCATTTCACCTCCCCACTCGAGAGGCAACGATGACCTTGGAGGACGTATGGCAGATTATGTGTTTTCTAATACATGGCAAGTGGGTGATTTATGATGTTGACACCAGATACGATGCCTATCACGAGGTGATGGAGATGGAGACCATCATTCTTGTTACTTCCCGGATTGAACTTGAGTCATATAGAGGTTGTGATCCTACATTTTGATTGATCATTATAGCCATGATTTTAGGTTTGGTCACTCTAGATCGACAAAGCAGATGGTTCAACCCAGGATGGGGCTTAGCATAGCATAGGATGCTCCACAAGAGGACTCTATTTGCATGAGGGCCAGTGCTACTGGCCTCACTATATCATGATATGCATGACTTTTTCTACTATGATGGTAGTGGCATTGGCAGAGGGGTGACCTTGCTTCATATTTAGGTGTTGGAGCATATAGTCATGCTTTGATTGATTGTGCAGATGGATAATGTTGAGCCAAATGATCCAGTGGTTTGACGATACAAAGGTGCCATTACTCTGCTACACACTAGACATATTTGGCTCTCATACTCACGACGGGTATTGGATGACATGAAAATGTTCATATGGCAACCCTCGCTACAGATGCCATGGTGGTATGATGATGCACAACAATTTTTTTTCATGAGACAAACCTAGTACATGCAGGGCTAGAGGCATACGATCATCAAGAGATACCTGCCAGACAAAGTGGCATGATAGTTTGGCGAGCTATAGGACAGGTTTGATGATGACTACATAGCCATTTTTGCAAGGTTAGTTGGAGAGGTTCGCACATGGGGACCCTCTATTCAAGCTCCGGAGGTAGTGGAGAGTTTCAAATAGTTGGTAGCTCAGCCATGGGCCTATGACTAGGGTTAGATGGTCACACAAACGACACTTGCTTATGATGCATTATTAACACTACCCGAGGGGTTGATAGATCCAGTGTGTGCTCCTTCCTAAGGGAGACCCATAGGGAAAGGAGCAAGTAGGGGTAGAGGATAGGGATAGGTTGGCCAAGATGGCCAAGATGGACAGATTCTAGGGGCTCCACTAGTTGTACAACAACCTCCACAGTAGCCTGCTGGTCAACAACAACCTATACAGTAGCAGTCTATTCAGTAGTAGCCTATACAACCACCACCACCTAATGCCAGAGATATTAAGATTTTGTAGTTGTATTAGTAGATGTAGGTTCTAACAGGTGAGTGGGATTAGGCCCGCTAGTAGATTTTGGAAATCACTACTGAGTGGGACTAGGCTAGGAAACAGGTTGGCATTAAGCAGAGAGAGACCATACCTAATAGTAGGTACACCTAATGACTTTTGAGAGGGATCAAGAGATTGGGTGATAGTAGAAATAATAGGCCCTTAAAGTAGCTACCCAGGGTAGGACTATATTCGTGAGATTGTACAAAGAGGCTATGATTGAGGCAGCCTACTATAGAATGCATTATCATATAGATGTTCCCTAGGCATTAAGATAGCCTAATTATTCACAGCGAAGTGATGCACAACCCAAGGCTGAGGATTAGCCAGAGAGGCAAGCTGGAGAGGGGAGCATCCATCAAGGCTAACTCAATTTTGTATAAACACTTTTTGACTTTTTTTGCCCCATTCTTTCACACATATATACATTCATGGGCTCCTTTTTTATAGCCTCATGGATATTGTATTTATCAATGATATACATACACTGATCTAGATATTGTACCATGACTTTCATTTTTTGATATATATATGATACGGATACGGATTCTATATGATGTGTTCATCTTATTTCATGCTTATGATTGTATGGATGCATATGATATGAGATGCTTATATTTTATTATGTATGGATGCACTTTACTTATGCTTATGTAATATGTGATGATACATGAGATGGATGCAATGTTATATTTTTTTTCATTATATTTTCATGATATGTCATGGGATGGATGATATGATATGCAAATGTTATGCTTCTGCAAATGATATGGATGCATTTCTGTTTATGTATTTTTCTATGCAATTTTAGGATTTGATGATTATGTATGTATGTGGATGTGTGGATGGATAATGCAGATATTTATGCTTCATGATATGATATCTAATGTATGCTTATGATATATGCAACGATTTAAGATGCTTAGAATAACAAATCTATATTATTCATCACAACTTAAATGATAATGCAAAATCTATGATGTGATATGCTATGATGATGTTAATGATTTGTGGATGCAGTATGGATGCATTGATGATTTTTTTGTTGGATGTTGTGGTTGTGTTGCTGATATGTGGTTGTCATTGATGTCAACACTATTGGAATTAATGTGTCAGAAGTTCTATATGTCGAGGATATTGAGAAAATTATAATGAAATAAGTTGCAGGTTGTCAACGGTGAAGTGAAGTTTAGTCTGTTGTTGAGCTCAGTATGTTGATGATCAGAGGTTGTGGATTAAATGGTTTTTTTTTAGTATATCTAGCTTATCCATGATAAGTTTCAGATATCCATGTGAAGATTTGATCGAGTTATGAATTAGTTGTGTTATGACAATCATTTTGTTGCTTCAGTTGGTGTCTTGAATGAACATTATGTGATTCTACCAAGTTCAGTTGTTGTGGATGCTTCTCTGGTGATTCATGATGTTTTTGGATGTTTTTAGATCATGCTCTATTTTTGTTACACGTTTGTGTTGATCGTTGTGCTCATGATTGGATATTTTCTATTGTGTGTTTATCTTTTTCATGTTCTTGGCCGACAGGGTGTTGTAGCATGTTGTGGATCTTCGAGGAGTATTTGTTTAAGTGTTTTTGTGTTTGAGAATGCTAATTTGGGTCTTCACTATTTTGTGGCTGAAATTGGTTGATTCGCATTGAAATTTATTTAATGTTTTGGGCTGACAATTTGTATTCATTTTATTATTTTATTGAGGCCAACCTGTAGCAATGTAATTTCTTGTTGCAGATACATATGATTGATTGTTTTATCATTTGAAGGCATGAGTATGCAAAGTTTGCAAGTCCTATGTGTGAATAATTTTCTAATCATTTGAAGGCAGAAGCAGAGTGTGAAGAAGAGTGAGCAGAGTGTGAAGAATTGTTCACATGCTTAACCAGAATAGTAATCAAGCATTAGTAGATGTTATTTTTCTCAGTTCAAATCCTGTGGATGTAATCCAAATCTTTTTGTAAGACAAGGAGTCTTCCTTTTGTAATTAAGCAGTGAGCTCTAGGCAGTGTGCCTGAATGCATGTGCATTCCCATTTCATTCTTTATACTTTTAATAGTGTATAATCATGTGGACTGACCTCCACCGTGATTTTTCCCCGTAAAAATTCTTGGTGTTATGTGTGTTTCTGATGTGTTGTTGATTCATGCTTTCATGGTTATTGATCAAATCTAAAAATAAGGTTATTAAGTTTAATAAGTTTTGAATTTATGTGACAACTTATTCACCCCCTCTCTCAGTTGTCTGCCCTTGTGTTGCCAACAATTGGTATCAGAGCAAGTTCCTTGGAATAATTTTAACTTGAGGTGATCTAGGATGGTGATATACAAGGAGGATAGTCTGGGATTTGATGGAATAAATTATTCTTTGTGGAAGGCTTGAATGGAGTGTCATCTGAGATGCATTGGGGAACCCTACTAGAAAATTACAAAGAATAGGTATGTCATTGGAATAGAATGGTCCTTCTACTACAGATGAGATTAAGGAAGTCGAGTACAATATCAGGGCTAAGGAAGCATTGTTGAGTGCTTTGACTGATTCTAAGATGAAAAATGTTATGGATCTTATGACTGCTTATGAGATCTAAAAAATGTTGGAAACTTTGTATGAAGGTGATGCTAATGTGAAGATTGCTAAGTTACAAAGTCTGAAAGGGAAATATGAAATGTTGAGAATGGGTGATGATGAGAACATTACTTATTTCATGCAAAGAGTGAATGAACTTGTGTGTGGTATCATATGTGCTAGTGGATGATTGGAAGAATCAGAGATTGTTGCTAAAGTGCTTAGATCTTTGCCTGTTGTATAAAAATTAAAGTCAAAGCTATTACTATTTAGGAGCTTTGGACTGTAACAAATGTAACTAAAGACATGTTGATTGGTAAGCTTACTGATTTTGAGTTGAGTGAATTTGGTGATGCTCTTCCTAAGATAGAATCTGCATTCAAAGGTACTACTTTTGGTAGAGATAAACAAAGATATGATCTGAGAGAAAGTTCTTCTAGAAAGGTATTCAAGTATGAGGAGGAAATGAGAGATTGAAGAAGAGGAGAGAAAAGTAGAGGAGCTTGAAGCACTTATTGTCAAGAGAGAAGCTAGAGGAGAAGGTAAGTATAAAGGGAAATTTCCTATTAAATGTTTTTCTTGCAATAAGATAGGTCATTTTGCATCAAGGTGTCTGAAAAGAGTCCCTAAGCCAAGACCTAACAAGCCTAGATTCCAAAGAAAGTGTTATTATGTTGTTGATGAAGGTGTGACATATGATGAATCTGATAAAGGGAATGCAAGTGAAGATGAATGGGTATTTATTACTATCAAGTAAAATGATCCAACCCCTATTGAATCTGTTAGTTTCTCAAATATATAGAAAGCCCTAGCTACTCAAGTTGAACAAAAAGATGAATGGGTTATTGACAGTGGATGCTCTCATCACATGACAGGTGATAAAAGAAAATTTGTGAGCCAGAAAAGTATGATGGTGGTGTTGTAAGATTTGGTGATGAAAAAGCTCGTGTAATCCGTGGCAGAGGATGTATTTCTCTTGATGGTAGGAATAATATTGATGATGTTCTATATGTGGAAGGTTTGAAGCATAATCTTTTAAGTGTTGGACAGATGGTTGACAAGGGATGCAATCTTCAATTCAAGGATGGAAAGTGCAGAATATTGGGGAATTCTAGAAATGTGATTGCTTCAGGTACAAAAACAAAAGGTAGCATATTTCACCAGAATGCTACTGGTAAAAGTTGTCTAGTTTCTCAAGTTGATGAAATTTGGTTGTGGCATAGGATATTGTGTCATGTAAACTTTGACAATATTATCAAGATAAGTTCTACTCAAGTAGTGAGAGATCTTCCTAAGTTGGTAAAGCCTACTAATACTATATGCAAGGAATGTCAGTTAGGGAAGCAAACTAGAATTTCATTTCAGAGTAAATAGCATTGTTCAAATGAAGTGTTGGAGCTTGTTCATACTGATTTGTGTGGTTCTTCCAGAGTTAGAATTTTACAAGGAGACATGTACTTCATGTTACTTATTGATGATTACTCTAGATTGATGTGGGTTACTTTCTTAAGGGAGAAATCTAAAGCTCTAGAGAAGTTCAATATTTTTAAGGCTATGGTTGAGACTGAGACAGGTCTGAAGATTAAATGTTTGAGATCATATAGAGGTGATGAATTCACTTCCCATGAGTGTAATTATTTTTGTGAAGTGCATGGGATAAAGATACAATTATTTCCCCACAAACCCCTCAACAAAATGGAGTTATGGAAAGGAAGAATAGGACTATTGAATATGTTGCTAGGACTATGATGCTGGAAGGAAATGTTCCTCATATCTATTGGAGAGAAGTCGTGGTTACTGTTGTTTACATTCTCAACTTGGTACAAGTCAAAGGTGATACTGGTAAGACCCCTTTTAAGCTATGGTTTGGTCAGAAGCCTACTATTAGATATTTCAAAATATTAGGGAGTAAATGCTATATCAGAAGAGATGAAGATATAGGAAATTTTGATGCTAGAACTGATGAAGGAATATTTCTTGGTTATTCTACTAAGAGCAAGGCCTACCGGTGCAACAATAAGAGATTGAGGAAATTAGTTGAAAGTGAAAATGTCAAGGTTGATGAAGACATAGCTAAACCATCTAGAACCTGTGGATATGATTTAGATGGTCAGAATAATAGTTCATTCATAGGAAAGAAAGTTCAGACTCAAAATCAAGTTTAAATCATTCAAGTAAAATAAAGAAAATCAAGAGGAAGGAACTAGTGAAAGTGTAGAAGAGAGATCACAAGAGCTAGAAGTTCAAGAACATCCTAAGACTCCAAGGTATGTAAGACTAAATCATTCAGAAGATCATATTATAGGTGATAAGAGAAAAGGTGTTCACACTAGGAGAAAAATTGTAGAAGAATATTGTTTGATTTCAAAGACTGAGCCTAATAGTATCAATGAAGCATGCAAAGATGAACATTGGGTGGAAGCAATGAAATAATAAATACATCAAATTGAGAAGAATAATACATGGATTCTTTCTCCTAGACCTAAGGACAAAAATGTAATTGGAACTAAATGGGTCCTTAGAAACAAGTTGAATGAGCAAGGTTAAGTTGTTAGAAACAAAGCAAGATTGGTGTGTAAAGGATATTCTTAGATGGAAGGAATTGACTTTGAAGAAACTTTTGCCCTTGTTGCTAGGATTGAAGCTGTGAGATTATTTCTTGCTTATGTTGCTTACAAAAACTACAAGGTTTATCAGATGGATGTCAAGTCAACATTTTTAAATGGCGAATTGGAAGAAGTGTACATGTTGAGCAACCTGATGGATTTCAATTGACTGATCAGGGAGATATGGTTTTTCGGTTGAAGAAAAAATTGTATGGACTTAAGCAAGCCCCAAGAGCATGGTATGCTAGATTGGACAAGTATTTGTTGAAGCTTGGATTCAATAAAGGTACTGCTAATAGTAATCTGTATTTCAAGATTGATCATGATAAAAATTTGATTGTTGAAGTCTTTGTTGATATCATTTTTGGAGGAGATGATAGTTTGTGCATGAAGTTTGTTGATGAGATGCAAAATGAGTTTGAGATGTCTATGATTGGTGAGATGAAATTCTTTTTGGGATTGCAAATTACTCAGTTAGATAAAGGGATCTTCATATCTCAGTCCAAGTATGTGAAAGAATTGCTAAAGAAGTTTGGTATGGAAGATTCAAAGATAGTTGGTACACTTATGGTGACTAGATGCAAGTTGACACAAGATGATGATTCTCCGAAAGAAAATCAAACTAGATACAGATCGATGATTGGTGGATTACTTTATTTGACTCAAACTAGACCAGATATCATGAATGTTGTATGCATTGTTGCAAGATTTCAAGCTAATCCTAAGGAATCTCATGTAACAGCTGTGAAGAGGATTTTCAGATACTTGAAGGGAATAATTTATTTTGGCCTGTGGTATCCTAAAGATGATGATCTTACTTTGAGTGCTTTTACTGATGCTGATTGGGCAAGTGATGTGAATGAAAAAAAGAGTACTAGTGGTGGTGCATTTTACTTGGGTAAGAAGTTGATTTCATAGTTAAGTAAGAAGCAAAATGCCATTTCTTTATCTACTACAAAGGCATAATACATTGTTGTTGCTAATAATTGTACTCAAGTATTGTGGATGAAGCAGATCTTGAAAGATATCAAAGTTGTGTATGATGAACCTATTGCTATATTCTATGATAATTCAAGTGCAATTAACATTTCTAAAAATCTAGTGTTGCATTCAAAGACCAAGCATATATTTGTCATAACTAAGATGGATTGACTTGCATCAATCCATGCATTTCATAGTCATATCTTGATCCAGATTGATGTTGTAGTGGCTGCTACTCAGGGGGAGTAGTCAGTTGTTCAGATATGTGGTTCAAAGCTTGTGTGGAGAAAATATATCTTTGTAATTGATGTCAAAGGGGGAGAAGAGTCATGTGAAAAATGTGAATTATCTAAGGAGAAGAGCCATGTGAGGAGAAGATTTGTGTGAAAGAGTTGAGGAGAAAAGAGTCAAAACCTAAGATGGAGAAAGTGCTAAAGATAGTTGCATTGATGGTGTTTTTTACATCATGTGTTTCCATCAATGCCAAAGGGGGAGATTGTTGGATGTTGTGGTTATGTTGCTGATATGTGGTTGTGATTGATTTCAACACTATTGGCATTAATGTCTCAGAAGCTATATATTTGAGGATATTGAGAAAATTGTAATGAAATAAGTTGCAGGTTGTCAGTGGTGAAATGAAGTTCAGTCTATTGGCGAGCTCAGTAAGTTGATGATCAGAGGTTGTGGATTAAATGGTTTGTTTTTTAGTATGTCTATTTTGTCCACATTAAGTTTCAGAGATCCGCACGAAGATTTGATCAAGTTATGCAGTAGTTGTGTTATGACAGTCATTTTGTTGCTTTAGTTGGTGTTCCTAAATGAAGATGATGTGATTCTAGTAAGTTCAGTTGTTGTGGATGGTTCTCTAGTAATTCATGATGTTTTTGGATGTTTCTAGATCATGCTCCATCTGTGTTGCAAGTCTATGTTGATCGTTGTGCTCGCGAATAGAGATTTTATCTTGCGTGTTCATGTTTTTCATGTTCTTGGCCAACAAGGTGTTGTAGCGTGTTGTCAATCTTTGAGGAGTAATTTTTTAAGTGTTGTTGTGTTCAAGCATGTTAATTTGGATCTTCACTATGTTGTGTCCAACCTTGGTTGATTCACATTGAAATTTATTTAATGTTTTGGGCTGACAGTTTGTATTCATTTTATTATTTTATTGAGGTCAACATGTAGCGATGCAATTTATTGTTGTGGATATATATGAGCAATTGTTTTATCATTTTAAGGCATGAGTATGTGAAGTGTGTGAGTCCTATGTGCAGATAATGTCCTAATCATTTGAAGGCAAAAGAAGAGTGTGAAGAAGAGTGAGCAGAGTGTGAAGTGTTCATGTGCTTAACCAGAACTGTAATTAGGTATTAGCAAATGCTATTTTTCTTAGTTAAAATCATGTGGATGTAAGCCAAATATTTTTGTAAGACAGTGAGTCTTCCTTTTTTAATTGAGTAGTGAGCTCTAGGAACTGCACCTGAATTCATGTCCATTCCCCATTTCATTCTTTATACTTTTAACAGGGTATAATCTTGTGGACTGACCTCCACCGTGGTTTTCCCCCTAATAGGATTTCCATGTAAAAAATCTTGGTGTTATGTGTGTTTCTGATGTTTTGTTGATTCATGCTTTCATGGTTATTGATCAGATCTAAAAATAATGTTAATAAGTTTAATAAGTTTTTAATTTATGTGACAACTGATTCACCCCCACCCCTCTTAGTTATCTGCCCTTGTGTTACCAACAGCTTTTGTTGACTATCATGATACCAGGTTATTGCGAAGAGGAGATAGAAGAAACAAGAATGATCAACCGTTGAATTTGATGATTGCCTCAAAAGATCCAACAAGTCTATGATCCACCAAGACTTTATTAGAGAGGGTGATGAGAAATGCAGGATGAGGATCATAAATGCATGATGATGATGTGCCCATTTTTTGGGATTGGGATTTTCCTTCATTCCTTATTGTTTGATATAATACATAGACACGATGCATCAAGGTATTAATAACTAGGATGGTGGTGTATCTCGTGTAATGGACTTTGACTCTACAAATAGATAGGATAGTCTATGTTCACATCTTGACATATAGAAATATTTTTGGAATGTAAGTTAGAAACCTAGGATATATTGGACCAAAGCATATGTAATAGTCAACAACCTAATC
>VDFB02000363.1:93173126-93214723 GCA_007258455.2 Sequoia sempervirens
CCCTCTCTCTCTCTCTTTCCCACCCTCCACCTCCTAATTACTCTTGGGTATATGTGTGAAAAAATCAGATATCCAATTTATAGCACCAAACTATTACATTTTAAAATGTTTTTCAAATTAGATATTAGACACAAATTGGATATCCGATTTGTAGTACTTTGGCTTGGACATTGCTATGGAGCAATGTACTGACAGCCAACCCAAAAAAAAAGTAAACTTAGGATTTTCGCGTTTTTTGGCTAGTTCAAAATGCTACTTTTTTCATGTTGCCACTTTTTGGCCCATCATGATCCTGCACATACCCAGGTCTAAATAAGGTAGTTGTTATTGCTAAGGTGGATCACTCCTTTCTTTGAAGGATATACACTTATGATTGGGTCAAGTATTATTTTCTTTAGAAAATTCCTATTGCCTTTTTGATAGGTTAATTATCATTTGATTAGATGGGTTATGAAGCACTTATTTCAAACAAATATCTTTATGAAAGAAGTATATTGGCATGAAATTAAATATGATTTGTATTCCAATGTAAAAACTACAAAGAATGGAAACAATTCTTTCAACACATAAACTATTATGTAGTAGTAAATAAAAAAAAAAAAGCTTACTCTATATTAGTTAGGATACACAACTAAGAAAATGATCTAAAGTTACTTATTTATCCTAGAGGAAGTAAGTATATAGTGTACAAAGAACACCAACAAACCCACAACTACCCCTATTTTGAAGGATTTTAGTTTTCTCCCCTTCCTAATCTCGCTAATATTGTCTAATTACTTTAAAGAGATGAAGGGTCATATCACAACTTTATTCAACCCAGTAAATAGCTTGGTTAATGAAACTTGACAAAAGAAACAAAACAATTGCTACATTTGGAATTTCACGTTGAATGAAGAGTGGTGACAATAATCTACTTATATGTTTAATAAAACACTATTTCTTATAAGAATGCTTGACATTAGAAAAGATAAGCAAGCCATTTATAGTTTAACAAAACACTATTATAGTTTTACCAACATATACTATTGTATGCCTGTAATGGCTTCTTAGCCAATATATGGGGAGATATGATAGGATGGGGAGAGAAAGAGAGAGAGAAAGATAGAGATATATGGGAAGAGAAAGAGAGATGCAGGAGATATATGGGAAGAGAAAGGAAGAGAGTGGAGATAGAGAGTTGATGGATAGAGGAGGAGGAGAGATGGTGCAGAGCAGAAAGGAGATAGAGAGAGGGGAGAGAAAGGATATAGATAGAAAGAGATAGAGAGAGAGAGGAGCAAGAGGAGATAAAAAGAGAAATAGAGATGAGACAGAGTAGGAGAGATGGAGGAGAGGAGGAAATGAGAGAGAAAGGGGAGGAGAGATAGCTCAATAGATAGAGGTGGGGGAAGAGGCTGAGTGACATGAGCAGTGGGAGATATAGAGATATAGAGAGCGACAGGGAGAGATATATCAATCACCTCTCTATATCTCTATCTATCCATCCTTATCTCTTTATCTCTCTACCTCTCTCTATCTCCTTGTCTCCCTTTCTATTTGCATGTTTTTCATTATATCCCTCTCTCTCTATATTTTCTTCCCTATATTTATCTTTGTCTCCTTAAGTGTGCAATGGGTACATTGAAGAGGTCTTAAAGGATAATTATCATATCTTTAATCAAATAGCATGCTACCTTGAGCATAACTCCCTAAGGACACATGCCATCCTTGGATTGTTGACATGAAACAACCAATCAAAATTTAGTTTCTCTCTCTCATATTAATATATATTACTATTATATTAAATATATATTATATTAATTATATTTTGTATTATATGTAACATTTATACTTATTATTAATTATTAATTATAATAATTTTATACGAATTTAATAATTTTGTTAAAGAATATAATATATAATTATAATAAGTTGAATAATTATATTATTTATTATGTAAAATATAGCTAATATATACTTAACTATATTGTAGAGTATTAAAACCTAGCTAAATGGCGCCAAAATTTTGAACTTAATTAACATACTGTAAAACCTAACAAAACCAGGTTGTAGCTCATCAAATTGGAGAAGTGAAAGGTCAATTCCAGTGCTGAGGAAGAGTCTGGAGTAATGAAAACAAGGTCAATGCCAGCATTGAGGAAGAGTTTGGAGTTAAAACAAGGTCAATACCAGCATTGATGAAGATTTTGGAGGAGTGAAAACAAGTTCAATATCAACACCGAGGAAGAGTTTGGAGGAGTGAAAACAAGGTCAATACCAGCATCGAGGAAGATTTTGGAGTTAAAACAAGGTCAATACTAGCACCGACGAAGAGTTTGGAGGAGTGAAAACAAGGTCAATATCAACACCGAGGAAGAGTTTGGAGGAGTGAAAACAAGGTCAATACCAGCACTGAGGACGAGGTTGAGGGAACTCAGGGAAAATCAATGACCAAGGGGCAATGAGTACTATAAGTTTGGCACCCCCATTCTCTTTAACCTTCAATTTTCATGCCTAGTTTCCCACCTTCTCATGCAAGCACCCCCATTGGTCGTGTAAAATGGTATAAGATAAGACAAAAAATTAAATATCTTAGTCTTTTCACAGCTTTATCCACCAAATTTCTCACAAAAGGTCTTGGAAAATCTACACCCACTATCGGTTGGAGGTCTAGATTTCATCACACATAGCCTTCATTGCATGAGTCTGAAGCAATCGTAGACTTAGCCCAAGTATATGCTAGGCCAAGGTAGATCTAATGAATGGAAATAGAGGCATACAATTCTTCTTTAATACCTCCACCACAAACATATGCAAGGTGTTGGTTGTTTTTACGGTAAGCAGGTTGATCTTCTAATCTACCTATGGAATTCCCAATTCCAATAAAGGGCAACTCTTAGGACCTGGACCAACTGACGAGTCTTTGAAAGACCTCCTACACTTTGGGTTATGTAAGACCCAGGAGGGTGATCCCTTAATGCATTTACAACCTCTGCACCATCATCATAAACAACATTAACAACAACAGATAATATCATTTAATAGCTCAACGTAATAGGATAATACCGAATAGAATTGGTTGTTTATCAATAATATCAACTATTTGGAGCACGAGATAACTACAACAATATTTCACAGTATAAGATAGTCATTGATTTGCAATTTGTAGCAAGCTCTAGGTAAAGGAAAACAAATATTGAACCATACGAATAAGTACAACTTAGATCAATGCCATATATCCATTAGAGGAGTCAAATTTATAAGCATCTAAGGGTTTATGATAGATTTAACACATAACATATAAGATCCTTGATAACATTGCTTTAAAATCTCATCAATATGTATTCTAACCTAATACTACTTATCAAATCCTTATACAAAACATATCCACCTACAATCACATTCAAGAATTTTAATTAATTTTGAATTAAACTCTAAAACAAGAATCATACACACCACAACAAAGGAGATGAATCCAAACTCTTTGACCATTTTATTCAAAATTCAGATATGCTTGCACAATGGAGAGACATGAGTTCTAATTAATCATATCAATTCAAATGCCAGTACTGTCATAAAACATCAAATCCTCATGAATTCAAAACCTACTACAGAATGACTCAAAACCTAAATTGCATTTTCCCTAAAACCATCAGACTTTACAATTTGCTCTGCAACTTCATCTAGACTCGACCAAAAATATCCAACTTGCTAACCCGTACTTCGCCTTGAAATCCTTCTTATAGAAAAAGAAGGAGAAAACAAGCATTGGGCCAGAAAGCACACGTGTCACCAGCCAATTGGACTGCCTTGTGATATTCCAAAAATTTGTTACAACAACAATCTCCCCAGAGAATCTTCTTGTTCATCGTGCCCACTAAGAATGGTTGATGCAGCAACAAAAAACTTCAAGAATTTTGTGCCTAGACCGTCACCAAAAAATAAAATTGGAATCTATTGTAACTGCAACAGCTGATTTTTCAACCGTTAGCAGCCTACTCCTTTTCACTCTTCCTCAGTTAAATATACATTTACCCATTTCTGGTACTCTTCATTAGTTTGCCAATCAAAATTGATCACCTCATTCACCTTGGCACTATAAGGTTTGTACTTAACTGCCACCTGATTCGCTTCTCTTTCAAAAGACTCAAAGAATGAGCTGGTGCTAATGATTTTGTCCATACAGCTCACTAACAAATCATAATCTGAGTTACCCTATTTTTTAGGGTTTTGTAGTCAAAACATGATATAAAGGGGCTCTTACACTTTTTGTGATTACTGTAGCTTGTGTAAGAGGCCCCATGGATACTGTTGTAATTGTAGGATGCATGAATAGGGCGTAGGATGAGAAATAAAGAATGTATAGCTGTTGTCCTCAATAGTTTTGTGAAAAAAAGCATGTGAAATGAGAGGTTCAAGCCTAGGTTTCAACAAAACATGTATGGGAAATCTGATTTTATGAATTTTTATCCATGTGCAGACCTAATGGGTTGTTTTTGAACACTAAATATAAATGATATACATACACACACACACACACACATATATATATATATATGTATGTATGTATATGTATTTTTAAATGTAATTGTAAATGCAATTATTGGATGCTCTCCTAGAACAATAAATGCAACATATCATTAAAGAAATCTATATCTATATATATAAATGTGTATTTCTAAATGCAAGTGTAAATGCAAATAGCATATTGTTTTGTAGTGTTATAGATACAACATATCCATAAATTAATGTAATTGAAATTCTAAAGTCTTCAACACATATACTATGAAATCGATCAAACTATTAAACTACATGAGAAATAAATGAAAACAGTAAATGCATATGTATGTGTATTTGTAAATGTAAGTGTAAAATAAATAAGAATAATGAAAATTATAAAATAATACAAGGAAAGGTCTCCTCCCTTCTTGGTAGTGATAACCTCCTCCACACACAACCCTTAAAAATTATGAATAGAGGAATATAATCTTTGAAGAACTCAAAGTTGATTCTCTCCTAGTCGATGCAATTAGTCATTTATCCTTACAAACATTTATAGTGATTACTAGAGGCACATAGACCAATTCTTCATAATAGAAGAATTTGATCATACTTTTCCAATGATGGCATTAAGAGAAAACCTTAGGTTAAATGAATAATTCCCTGGCTAAGTTCCTTTAAATCATGTCCAACCATATAAGAGAAGACCGCGCTATGTGTACCGATACCATGGAGAAAGGCTAGTCTTTGGGCTCTTTTCATCAATCATCCTACCTTAAAACATACCAAAAGTCCCCTAACAATTAGACACAGGAAGATTTAATATGACTTAAAAAAAAATTATTGCCAAAGCGTAAACTTATGATGACTTAACCAAGCCTAGTACATAATCCCTCCCATTAACCACTTAGACATATGGAAATTAAATGTAAATTTGTTGCTATTTTTAGTCATGTAGGTGTCCAATAAACCACTTGGTGGTGTTTCCCTTCAAGTTTATTTACTTAAATGAAGAGCAAAAGTCCTTTGATTACAATAAGAGAATACATTTGAGGCCTTGGTTGTGTAACTGGTGGAGCATAGTCACATTTAACACTTGTTACAAAGTTTGGGAGTTAAAACGTTAAGTAGATTTGATTTGTGATGGACACATTTGGACGGTAGTAACAATAGCTTGCAATCTATCAAGACTTGATTACCTTACAACCTATGAAATTCTAGCGATGAAATGATAGAATAATCATAATGTCACCTTGGGATCACATCACCATGAAATAGCTTCATCCAATATCCTTATGAGTGCAGGTACCACCAAATAGGTATTTGTTAGATCTGTCTTCCTCGAGTGAGGGAAATTCAGGAAGAGAAGAGGAAAGCGAGACATGTATACTTATGTCCAAAAGAGGGAGATCAACTAGAGGTTAAAATATTAGAAGAAAATTATGTAAACTCATGGAATTTTTTCTTGCTGAAGGGGGGTCATGTTCTTATGATGATGAGAGCATAGGCGACATCAAGGTGCCCTTGAGGTACAAACATCTACATAAATAATGGGTACCCAAGGAACTTCCTCCAATAAACACTGATTTTTGTGTCAACGAGAGGATATATC
Source organism: Sequoia sempervirens (assembly GCA_007258455.2). Taxonomy (NCBI): domain Eukaryota; kingdom Viridiplantae; phylum Streptophyta; class Pinopsida; order Cupressales; family Cupressaceae; genus Sequoia; species Sequoia sempervirens. The sequence goes on from VDFB02000363.1 coordinate 93,179,218, forward strand.
ACATAGCACCATCATCATTACATGGTTTGGGCCTATTTTGCATAGACATCATAAAGGTCTATTACGACAAAGTTACTAAATTGATGGAGTATGTTGGACCTTATTACAGTTACAAAGATTGGATGCAACTGGTTCGATATACACGAAGAATGCGTAGGTATGCATTGTCAACAAATTATATACAACTAAAAGATAAGGATCAAAATAAAAGAGTGGCTATGTACATTGACGAAAGGCCAAAAGCATCAGGGAATATTGCAAGGTTTATAAACAGTACACGACCTGGGTCAAAAAATAAGCAACCCAATTTCATTCGAGGCGCGCGAGGAAAACCATGTATTCGTATGTGCGATAAAATCAATAACTATAGGGGAAGAGTTGCTAATCGATTATTGTAGACACCTAAAAATGACCTAGGCCTGCGAGCACTATTTTACCACTTTTCATCCTAGCATAATTATGACACTTTAATTATGTTCCTAACCATCTTCAACTATTAATTAAATAATTCACAATTATTTAATTAATTCAGGGTCTTCTATTCTTCCTGATTATTAAATGAATAAATCATATTTATTTAATGCTACTAATTATCTAAAGTCAACTTAATTAAGTAAAGTTCTCATTTTAATTATTTAATTGTTGTATGTGACACTTCTTTATTTTTAAATACAACAATTCTATTTAAAATGTCTCACATAGTTAACTGATTCTTCTTTTAGTAATTAAATTCAAAAATCAATTACTCATTATCTCACAAAATCCATATTTTGAATTAATTTAATTCAAAATGGAAATATTCTTCTACAAATCAAGTAATTTCTAAAATTACTGATTTTCTAAAATCCCATCTTCTTATCTTTTGATTTTTGCTAATTTCATCTCAATTGTCACATTTATTCTTGATTGAATTTATTTAATTAAATCTTATTCACACATTTGGGCATTTTGCCCTAACGCTAATTGAGAGTTGTCATTTTGAATCTTAACCATTGATTCTAGGGAATTTTCTCAATCTCTCATCTCATTCATCCATTCAAAATGGGATTTTCTATAAAATGTCATTTTCCTCTCATTTTTTATTACAAACACACAGAGACATTACATGTTCATGAATTATATTGTTATTCTGACATATTTAGGCATAGGCATTTCACTCATATTGTCATAGGCATTAGGCATTTAGACTTTGATCAAATCCTTCAAAACTTGGTGTAGAACTTAGACATCTATTTCCAGATTGCTCACACGTCGAATCTGAGGGCAACACATCAGCCAGCAAGTTAGAAGGTGTTACAAAAGTGAATTATGGAGGTCTCGGCAATTAACAGGTATAATTGTTCTTTTTACTTCCATTGTGTTTTGTAATTGTTTTGGGTTTTATTGTCTTCATTGATTTGCTAACCTAAAATAACCATCAATTACATTGGTGAACTCGACATTCTGTAGAAAAATTTGTGTGTTTTCTTGTTTGTTTTCACTGTTTTGCAAGTTACAGCGAAGAAGTCATACAAAATCCCGTCACCTTCTTTTGTGCACAGAAAAATGGGACAATAAAATATTTTTAAAAAATTTCTAGGTTATGTAGATCTCTTTCTTAGCTTTCCAGAACTTTAAACAGTTTCAATTTTCATTAATATTTGAGAAGGTTATGGCCATTTTAGTGATCACAATTTTTTAAGCTTTAGTTGTTAAAACCCAAATTGTCTTTTGTTTATAACACTTTTGTCTTGCAGGATTTTGCAAAATATTTTCTGGGTTTTGAAGGTCTATGTCGTAGCTTTCCATAGATATCTACAATTTTAAATTTTGTTTAGTTTTGAAGCGGTTATCATTATTTTAGTTTCTTGTTTTCATTTAAGTTTTTTTTTTTACTAATCTTTGTTTGCAACATTTGGCGGTTACTTTTTGTGGGTCAAAGGAAAAAATTCAAACTTCGAACTCGTGGTCTTGCAAGTTCGAATGTCAAAGAATAAACACTAAAACATTGTGTTTGTATTTTTCTTAGATTAGTACACACTTACTTTTAGTGCAATTAAAAAGAACAATGTCTTCTAATTTGCATGACTGTGTTTGCAAAATGGTAGGCGAGTATGCTCTCACCTTGAGAAAACTCGGTGATCAAAAAACCAGACCCATTCTTTTCTTTTTCTTTTTTTTATTACCCTCACGACTTAGTAATTGAAGTATCCTCTCCCCTTGCGCTTTCGAGCGGCCCTAGGTGTAAGAGAAACGGTTACTAACTCTAGAACTTGGGCCTGTTCTAGTGGGAAAAAGTACTCACCCCAGGACGACTCAGACTGGTAGCACCCTAACATCGAGGGACTTCCAGCCGGTATACAAAATTGGATTCTTGGGGAAATCCCAAGAATCACGAGTGTGGTTCTGATGAGATGGATCTAAAAGGGGACTCTCGCCGCATGGATCATGCTCCACGAACGAAATGCCCATATTAAAAACCTTTTGTTTTAGTGTCCAACCATTCTTTTAGTCATTACTTGATATAGTACAGGGTACACTATCATGCCCGAAGACACTCACTACTGATCCCCTTGAGTAGAGATAATAATTATTGGGAAGTCATTACCCAAAGAATCTGAATTTAGTGTGCTCGAATGACGTTAATGAGCCGTGGACGGGAGCTAGTGCCACTAAAATTCTAAGCTATCCACTCTCGAGAAGGAAAGGTGTTTATCACCAATTTGGGGTATATCGGTGGGATGTATCAAGTATACAAAACCTTGGCCTATTGGCCTTTTAGGATTGTACTTGTCTTATGTGTGCTTGCTTACACCCAAAATATTGTGCTTGTTAAGTGCTTGTTGGATTACTCAAACATTATACACAACAGTCACAAATCTGGACACAAACAATCAACCTTAGACAACTCAGACTTTTCAACAAAACATCAAAAAAAAATCTCAGTCCTCATTTTGAAGTTATAATTTGCATTGTTCATCTTAGTCATCATTTTGAACCTAGACCTTGCATTTATAGCATTAAGTCCTTAGTCAAACATCATCATCTTAGTCCTCAGTCGACATTTTAGCTTTGATCACCTTGTCATCTTACATCAATCATTTCCTTAGACAAATGTTATCATCACCTAGTCATCCTAGTTTACATTTTAGGAAACATAGTCTTGCCTTTTCATCCTTATCGAAAATCCAAAAAACATAGGTTGTCATCATCCTCACATTTAGTTTTCATTCTCATCATCCTTATCTGAGCAATCCATTTTTATTGTTGAGACTAGGCTTCAAAGAAAGAAAGGACAAATGGAAAACTTTGAACAAGATTTCAATCCCAACCTCGATAATAACACTTATGACACAAACCAACATTGTAATTTTTCTGACCCATTTCACAACATGAACATTCAATCTTCCATGAACATGCCATCTTCATCACAAAACTCTTTTGAACCATTCATACAAAGAGACCAAAATGGACAAGTATATGCAGAAGACTTAGAAGCTGCAATGCAAAATCCTGATATAGTCTCCTTTGTAGATAACTCAGTCTTACACAACCCTCAAAGGTATCTAGCCATGCTTTTGGACCAAGGGGCTAAGTTACCATGAGGCTTTGACATAAATAATTTGCCACCTCCATCCGTCTACCCTCACCATCAATAGTCACTTAACAAAAATCCTGCCATTAATTAACAACACACGTCCAGTTATCACCCTTATCCTAACCTTGACAAGGGAAGTCAACTGTCCGCTAGTCCATTCCATGTCTCCACATCATATCCTAGTCCTTTTCCTATTAATCCCATCCAAATATGCATCCCTTATCAACCATCTACCAACTCATGTCAATTCCCCACATCATACCATACCGATCTGATCCAAGTCTCCATGTCCTATTTCAATCAACCTTACACCAATCTAGTTGAAGTCTCCATGTCATATCCCTATCCTTCAACAATTAATCTAGTCCAAGACTCCATGACATATCCAGTCCAAGTCCCCAGTCCTTCCCATACCAATCCAGTCAACGTACCCATGTCCTATCCTAGCCCTTCACATACTAGTCTTGTCCAAGTCCCCGCGTCTTCTCCTAATCCTTTTCAAATCACCCCCTCACAAGCCACATCTAGTCATGAAAATTCTATAATTACTCAAAGTCAAATCCCATTTAATAAACTTGAGGATACATGTCAAAATGAAAGCCCAAAGCATGACATTATAACGTCACCCTCATGTCAAGAATAAGGTAGTCCATCCCATGACCCTATTTTCGATTGTATCATCCACGACAACCCCATCTTGGACCAAGACCCTACCATGGACCAAGAAATCCAAAACGATCCACTCCTTGACCTTTATGCCATTCATGATCAAACACTTTCTGACCCTATATAGGCCTTGATTATCAACACTTTCCAAGATGATACACTAGCCTTCATATGACACATAGATGATATTCCTCCAGAACAAGAATCTTCCTCCAAGGACATGCTTGCATATGATCAAGTTATAGCTAAAATCATTGGACTCTATGACACTAAACATAATGATGGCTTTGACATTTCCTTGGAAGCACCAATAGAATCATCTGAACCTAACATGTCACATGATCAAACCAAAGATATCAGTCAGGAATATGTACAACATGACAATGAAGCTAAGACACTTTATCAACTAGGGTCATCTATCTTTGTCAGAGCAGGCTTTCTTGCAGACGAAAATATTACAAGTGATAGTATCCACATACCTAATGATGGGTTAGCATCGTGCTTTCAAAAAAACAAATACCCCATCACAAATAGAATCTATCAAAGCATGCAATACCAAGGCAAAGGACTAGGCATGCATGACCAAGGAATTCTAGAACCAATATAGCTTCAAGAAAATTACATACATCAAGGTCTCGGCTATTCCTCAGACAACAAATCAAACAATGTCAGTGGTACCTCCTTGATACTGGGGGAAACTTTTTCAAATACAAACATCAAAATGGAGTCCATGAGAAATCCTTGTCATAAGATTGCTGCCAACACCCCCTCCACCCACACCATGAATTGTCATTCCATCATAAATAAACCTTTGGAACCAACAGAAACAAAAGTCTTACAAGTCAAAAGATCAAAATCAAATTTCAAAGGCCATTGAATCAAACAAAAGGACAAGTGGACAAATGAAATTAAAATGGATCCCAAAGAAAGATGGATCAAACAAAGACACCAAGTCAAATACAAAAGTCAATCACAATGTGGAGCCATAAGACAAGAGGACTCCCACATACAACAAATGTCCACCTCCTTCAAAATTTTCATCAAACAAGGCATCTAAAACTATTGGTTCCAAACACCATCCCTCCAAAATTTGTCATCCACCATCCCAAGTTTGGAAAATAAAAATTCATTCATCCAAACGCCCAAACAATCTTTCCATGTCTACCATCATTCGTCATAACCCTACATCTCATCTAAAGTCCAATGATACCACGTCACAAATTCGTCACATCTTGGTAGCAACTCTTTACTGCAAGGACTCTCATGGAACTCTATCGCGATGTGTGTATTCTTATAAGGCCAACTCTAGTATCAGAAAGGACCACAATGACATCAATCAGTTGTATACAAGCGCTACGATCCTGACAAGACAACTACTTCAAACAGGACATTATTGGCATATCATGGCACCAGTCTCTACATCAACACCGTCAGTGAATTCAGAACAATCAGTGGTCATCTAAAGCATCCAGGCTATCCACAAAATAAAAAAAATGAATAATGTAAAACATCGTCACCCTGATGAAAACCTAGCAAACAGGCATCTTGGTGATACCAAAAAAATCAAAAATTCAATAAAATAGTAAAGAGAAAAATTTCGTGCTACGGTGAAAACATAGCAAACAGGTGCCCTAGATAAGTACCATGATGAAAATATGGAAATAGGCATCATGTGTAAAATAAATTGTCTATGTGGAATTTTATACTTGGGAAAGTTGTCTCATTTTCCCATGCCTGCCTCGTGACATCAACATCCATCTAAGCCCTATCATTTCTACGCATTTTTCCCACTTACCTCGGTCTTGACATAAAACTAGCACACATAAATCATGCTTTGGAAACTCTTGACATGCCTATCCTTTGGTCATACATTATCCATGAAACATCATGTCATTGACCGTCATAGTCTTATTGTCCTTGTACAACATAGTCTTTGAAAATCATATAACAATTCCATTAGTCTCATGTCTCCCGTCTTTTACCAAGGCCACCCCCTATCCTTTCATGCCTGTCACCTATCTTGGCTTTCCCTTGTCAAACGGTCTAAGGATAATCATCATCCCATCTAGTCCTAACCAAGTCATTCCAAATGCAACGAGTCTAATTCATACAACCACATTATCCAAAACATTACTTGACTTTGTTCCTGGCCCAGCTGTAGACCTCGATACTTTCATCACATTATTGTCGTCCTCACGTTGTTTCGAGATGCATACTTCCCACATCAAACAAACGTTGTCATCACCTATCAATTAGTAGTCAACTTGACTAGGGGCACAATCATGTTTGTCTTTGGATTCTCATGCATAGGCATCATTCACATGCATTTGTCGTGATCCTCATAAATTGTCAAAAGTCCAAAAAAATTATAAGCTTTCAAAAGTCCAAAAAAATCATAAAACGACAAAAAGACAAAAACATCATAAAATGTCCTGAAGAGAGACCAAAAATATATAAAATGTCCTGAAGAAAGACCTAAAAATTTGGAAAATGTCTAGAGAAAAACACAAAAACATCTAAATCAATGTCAAAATCCTAAAAATGGAATCAAAGTCAGTCATGTTAGTCAGTCCATGTCATTGTCGAACTATGTTGTCTCTACGCATTTGCTACGTAGGCAAGGCCATCAGTCGATGAGTCCCTGAGACATTAGGTCAGTCCTTTTAGAATGGTCCAAATAAAATCATGGCATTTGTCACAATCGTCACATTAGTCAAAAAATTCAGACATAGTCAAACTCAGACACAAGATAATCATTTGAAATGTCAATGTCAAAATTGGTCAAAATCATATAGTACAGTCCAATCAATCATACAGTCAACATCAGTCAACTTGCCAAAACATGTTAGTCAAAACAATGTCAGTCTCGTCACTCTTTGGTCCTCTTCAAGATGTGTCCTTCTCGGATTTGGACCTCGTCAAAGTGTCATTTGCCTTTTTCAGGATGTGTCCTTCCTAACAATAGGCCCCATCAAACTATCAACACCATCAAATTGGAAAAACTCTTAAACTGTCAAAACTGTCAAATTGGCAAGAATTCAATCTTTGGCAAACAAACATTGGCAAACAAAATAAAATGGTTATTATCTTTTTGGTCTATCTTGTCTTATCTTTTGACTATCTTGGCTATTTTTTTTTTATACTTTTATTTTTTTGTCTTTTTGGTCATGTTACTAGCTACCTCGAGGATGTCCCATGAAGGATTTAGAGGTGCGATGACATCTCCTGGCCTATTTTATTTTCTTTGACTATTGTCTATGGATTGTCTTGACAAAAAGACTGGGGCAACTTCGCCCTTAGTATGAGTTAGGACATTCCTTGTTTGTGACTGTCTATTTTTCAAGTGGATGACCCTGCACACCTTGGTCTATGTCATATCATGGTGTTTGTTGTCCATTTGTGTCATTTTTACTGCCCAATGATGATTAAGAGCCATAAATATTAAAGTCCTATGGCAATGTTTTGAAGGATTTGGTCTAGGAGCTAACATGCATCTTCTTTAGTCTTGTCATCTTCTCTCACTCATCTCATATAGGCATTGCATCCATATCATCATCCATATCTTTTGCACTAACATTTTCTTTGTCTCTTCATATTCTAGTCTTCTCATTAATTTTGAGAGCACACCCATGTTCTTGGAACCTATCTTTGTCGGGGGCATACGTAACCCTCCTGGATTATTCTTCCTCATCTTATTTTGCCTTGGGGCATATTTTGACTTGTCTTCTTTGTCTGTGACAAGTGGTGTTAAACAGGGGAAAAATGTAGACACCTACTACAAAATGACCTAGGCACAACGACACCATTTTACCACTTTGTCCTAGCATAATTATGACACTTTGAGTATGTTTCCTAACCATCTTCAACACAATAATTAAATTCACAATTATTTGAAAGATTAATTTAGAACTCTTCATGCTAATTATTAAGTAGATAAATCATATTTATTTTAATGTGCACTAATTATCTAAAGTCAGCTCTCATAATTAAATAAAAGTTCTCATTTTATTTAATTAATCTTCCTTCATTAATGTCATAGATTATCAAATGATATATTTTAATATATATATTCAATGTATCACTAATTCCTAAATCCTTTCTTTTAATTAAATAGATTTGCTAATTTTATTTAATTAATTAACCGATTCTTCTAGAATTAAATAATTATTTTAATTATTTAATTGTTGTATCATGACACTTCTTTATTTTTAAATAAAACGTTTATTTAAAATATACCACACTCAGTTAGGCGAATTCATCTTTTTAGTAATTAATTTCAAAATAAGGTACTTTCATTATCTCTCTAAAATCATATTTTTGAATTAATTTAATTCAAAATAGAAATATTCTTCTACAAATCAAGTAATTTCTAAAATTACTGATTTTCTAAAATCCCATCTTCTTATCTTCTATGTTTTGCTAATTTCATCTCAACTGTCACATTTTTTCTTGATTTAATTTATTTAATTAAATCTTATTCACACATTTGGGCATTTTTCCCTAACCCTAATTGAGAGTTGCCATTTTAAATCTTAACCATTGATTCTAGGGCATTTTCTCAATCTCTCATCTCATTCATCCATTCAAAATGGCATTTTCTATAAAATGCCATTTTCCTCTCATTTTTTATTACACACACATAGAGACATTACATGTTCATGAATTATATTGTTATTCTGACATATTTAGGCATAGGCATTTCACTCATATTGTCATAGGAATTAGGCATTTAGACTTTGATCAAATCCTTCAAAGCTTGGTGTAGAACTTAGACATCTATTTCCAAATTGCTCGCACGTCAAATCTGAGGGCAACACATCAGCCAGCAAGCTAGAAGGTGTTACAAAAGTGAATCATGGAAGTCTCGGCAATTAATAGGTATAATTGTTCTTTTTACTTCCATTGTGTTTTGTAATTGTTTTGGGTTTTATTGTCTTCATTGATTTGCTAACCTAAAATAACCCTCAGTTACATTTACAATTTGAATCACTTAGTTACAAACACAGTTACTATGGGGGTGGTACGTACTATGTACCATTTTACCCAACCTCTAATTAATGACTCCAATATACCATTTTATTCTTATGTTTTTTTCGTAAGTCTATTGGTTTCATTTCGGTAATGTTTTTTTATATTTAATTTTTCTCACAGGAGGACATTGATCATACAAAGAAGGCTTTGGCCCAGACCACAGATCGCGATGTATATTCAGGCGCTTCTACCCGACACGTTTACCTCATTGTAATTGTATAAATTAAATACGAGCAAAATATTTTATTATTATGTTTTTTTCATAACTTTTTTGGGTTAATTTCGATAATGTTTTAATATTTTTGTTACAGTCGACTGATCGGGGAAAGGTACCAGCAGTAGAGGAGAGCATCCATAGTGAGGTGCAGTCAATATTTTGTGATGATGACATCGCTTATTCAGGAAACCCTCTCGATACGATAAAGAAGATCCAAAAAAATGCAATCAAGAAATGGTTAAGTTGATGTTCATAGTGCCTCAAACAGATGAGATAAGAGAGAGGGTTAAAATATTGACTAAGAGATTACAAAACTTGCAAGTAAGTTGTCATGAGGTCTTTAATTATAACATAAGTTCATTCATGATTTTATATTTTGTACTCTTTTATGTCATCAACTAAAATATGTGTTATTTTTATAGGGTTATTTTCCTCCTCATGATGCTCCTGGCCATGATCAAGGTACTGCAAGTGCTGCCCGAGGAGTAAGGGTTGGTATAAGTGTCAATCTTGATCTTCCTACGCATACATCACATCATCTGACCCCATCATCCGTGCTTATATTTTCGTCTAAAATTTCAGCAACACATACCATGCAAGCATCCGTTAATGCACCCTCTGGCAATGAACACATACCAAAACATGCGTCAGGACATGTACCTAGGGATGCAGAGGCCACTAGTACTGGTGATGTTTTAGCAGCATTTCTTGGATCTTCCCGTATTACTAGTATGGGAACATTTCCAGTCACACTTGTGGTGACTGAGGATTTCATTCCCATAAAGATAGAGAAGGTCCCAGGTACTTTAAAATGTTTTAATTATTATTATATATAATCCAATTGAAATTTACTTATTGATCACTCTTTTTAGACTATTGATCCCATCATCATTTTGTAGGAAATGATATTTTTTATAAATATCTAAGTGTTATTACATTGAAGCTCTTCGGGCCCACCATACATACACAGTGGAATGCCCAAAATAAAGATTTAAAAGATGAGTTCATTAACCATTTAGTTGTGTTGTTCGGTGATAAAATATTCAACCGAACCAAGGTCCTACAGAAAGTTGGTACCTATCTAAAGTATACGAGGGACCAATATAGGTCACATTTAGAGAAGAACAAAAACTACGAGCATCGCCCCCATGATTCTAGAGAGGGAGTGGAAGGACCTAGTGTCGGATGGAAAGGAGAAGGTTGAAAAGAAAAAAGGAAAGACACCACCGGGCCAAGGAAGGTATATGATACTATCAACAATGTAGTTATATAATGATTACTCTTTCTTTTTACATAATCTAACGTATTTCAAACTTTTCATAGGCTGCCCGACACATCGAAGGCAACAAAGTCAAGAATAGAAAAACACGGGAAGCACAAACTTCGTTATCATTAAAATAATAATATAAATAAATATTGAACAATTGTGATCTATGTTCAGTTCTTCATCGCACAAGAGTCTTGGAAAACGCAACCTTCACTACATCAGGCACGCGGGGTAAAATAAACTCAGCCAAAGTTTATTTAAGGTTGGATACTTGTGCAATCTATTCAATATTAATTTCCCGCAAAGTAAATTTACATGCCTATTTGTTTTCCAAAACACGAACCAAGCGGTAATGCGCTGACATTGGAATGCAACCTGGTGAGGGTGGAGCACAACGTGCAGATGAAGGTCATGGTGTGCATCCTGGTACTTTAAAGAATGTAAAGCGTGATCAACATGTTGAGCATGATTAGGCTAGAGAAGATCAGGAACATGATGTTGCCCCATCAGGTAAAGAGGACCACTCTAAAGTTCTTTTAAACATATTTAATTTCAATTGGTGTATTAATTAATATAACTTTTCATGTTTCAACTTTAGAGCATGTAGAGTGTGATCAACGTGTTAAACATGATCAAGCAAGAGAAGATCAGGAACATGATGTGGCCCCATCAGGTAAATAGGACCACTCTCATGTTCTCTTAAACATATTTAATTTCAATTGTTGTATTAATTAATATAACCTTTCGTGTTTCAACTACAAATCAAGATTTAGAGGGTGTTCAGCATGTTGAGCATGAGTCTATAACAAAAGTTTAGGAACATGATGTGGACCCATCAAGTAAAGAGAACCACTCTAATGTTCTTTTAATTAATGAAATACTTGTAACAATAATAATAAAACATATCGGTTTAACATTTCTTTCTTATTGTAGACTGCGGTGATTGTCCGTCAGAGCGAACTGACCCCAAATTGTACATGAATACGGCGAGAAGGGAAGAACACAACTAAAGGGGACAGATATTGATTTAGAAAATGATACTCCACTTCAGCTTTATGTAGCTTTAAAAAAGAAAAAAAAAAAAAAGTGATTGTAATCATATCATCACAACCATATTTTTGATAATATGTAAAAACTGAAAGAATGAATATTATATGTTAATGAATGAATGTGAATATGTTAATTAATGAATGCTATATGTTAATGAATAAATGTTATATGTTATTAATGGATGAATGAATGAATGTTATATGTTATTAATGGATGAATGAATGATTAATGTTATATGATTGAGTATGGGGAATTGAGAGTGATGTGAGGGGGGGAAGGGCCAAATGAGCTTCCACCATCATGTGGTTGGCCCTGTTAAGTAGAGAATATTAAACTATTCTCAAAACAAAGAGAAGCTCAATAAGGTAATGCACTTTTCAATATAGCAAATGCATCATTTGAAGCATCAAACCAATATTCAAAGATGAAAGAAAGTGCTAACTTTTCACTATGGTGGTAGAAAAATGATTCTTTATACCCTGAATCAGTCATCAGTCTTCGCAATGGTACATTTCAATGAATTTTTAAAATAAAAAAAAATTGCATTGTTTCATCACAATTTTGACGAAAACCACCAACAAATCACCGAAAAGGTCTGACGAAGTTGCTATAGCTGCGACGAAGGCTTCATCATAACCCCTTGTTGATTTTGTCACAATTTCGATGAACTTTTGGTGTTGTTTCGACGCTCTTTTTTCCCATTTCGTCGAACTAGTGAAGAACTCCTGGTGTTGTTTCGAAGCTACTCCTTGCCCATTTCGTCGAAACGGCAACGAACTTCTGGTGTTGTTTTGACGCTACTCCTTTCCCATTTCATCGAAATGGCAACAAGCGTCTGGTGTTGTTTCAACACTACTCCTTTCCCTTTTCGTCGAAATGGTGATGAACTTCTAGTGTTGTTTAAACGCTACTCCTTGCCCATTTCATCGAAATGGCAACGAACTTCCAGGCCATTTTATGATGCCAACGACCAACGAATCTATGTTTTTATTTCGATGTTTAATTCATCATTGGCCTTGCGACGAAAAAACAGCGACGAAAATATTTTTGTCATTTCGTCGCTTTTCCGACAAAGATTTTTCGAACGACCGATGAATGTCTATCGAAAAATGGTGTCATATTCAGTAGTGGACAATAGTCTAATCTACTTGAAATGAATCCATATAACAAGTACACAACCTCCCTCCCATTCTTATCCTAGGAGTAACACAAGGTTTTCTAGTTAAATTAATAACTTAGTTGGGTGTTCCACAATTGAATCTTGCATTCAATCAAGCCTATTATATAATAACTATGATAAACACCAATCTCCTATAATGTCGCCTATCGCATTGTGACAAAGAAAATAAGTCAAAGTCATGCCCCAGTAAAGGTATGGAGTATCATTGCCCCCTCGGGAAATTTTCAAATTTTGGGTCAGCGACAGAAAAATTTGCAAAGGGTCCCAATAAATCAACTTGGTGCCTAGAAAAACAATGGTGTAGTCGGTTTCGGATTCGGACATCTTTAAAGAAACTAATGAGGAATTCAAAGGTGGTCAAATGAGCCTCCAGTATTGACCTTGTTTGAAAAATGTCATTTTGACCTTATAAATAGGTTGACAAAGGGGTAAAAGTCAATTCACTTTTACTATTTTCCTTGCGAATTTCAAGAGCTCAGAGCAAAAAGCACAGCAATGAGGATGGTGATTCCAGTGTCAGAGCATCATGGAGAGATCGTGCAGACTTTCAGGCGGCCAGAGGGCTCAGAGCCAGCGGTATGTACCCTTAACTCACTTTGTCCTTTTATCGTTTTGCATGTCATTTTTAGCTTTCTAGGACCAACAATATTTGCACCACGACACAACTGTGTTCGCATAAGCCGCAATCATCTACGCGTTCGACGCATTTGATGCGTCATGACGCAAGTGCACAGACAAATTAAGGTGGACCGGTGGTTTGCGCCGCATTTAACAAATACTGCGATGCATTTGACTTACCGAGTCGCAATTGAATGTTTGAATGCCGCATTTTCCAAATCGCAACGCAGTCGCTATTTTGATCGATGCAATAGTGTTTATGCGATGCAATTGCCTTAATGCGACGCATTCGTCAAATTTCACGACGCAAGCGTGAAAATGCGATGCATTTGATATTTTGGCCCGCATTTGATGTACGGTACGATGCAATTGAATTTTTGAGATGCAATTTCCTGAATGCGACGCATTTGTAATTTACCTTGACCACAGTTGATTTTGATGTTTCTGCAACCTTAGATGCTTTTAAGGATGTTGAAAGTTATCCAAAAGGTACTAATGTATCGTTCGTCTTTTTGCAGAGGCAGCTTGCTCCTATCTATACGAGAGAGAGTAGACCGACCACCTTTCGGTTTGCTGATTAGTTGGGCCTGCGAGAGCGGCGTTGATTGATGCATCTGAGACTATTCTATGCTGTGTATATGCCCGCCATTCGAGCGAACAGGGGATTATTGACTGCGTTGTGCGAGCGGTGGCAATCAGAGACTTCTTCATTCCACCTACCGACAAGTGAGGCCACGATCACCTTGAAGGATGCCTATCAGATATTGCGAGTGTCGATCCAAGGGGAGTGGGTTGTCTACGACCCTCGTCATGGTGAGCAAACCTTCTGGGCTTATTATCGAGATCAGGGCATAGGACTAGGCATCCAGGGTTATGAGATCAGGTGGGAGTTTATGGCCGAGCACTATGGTCACTTTGATGCATTCCTTGCGACTATGATTGGAGGGATCCTGATTCCTGACCGTCGAGGACATGGATTTCCTATTGGTTGGGGCGACATCCTGGTTGGCATGAGATGGGATCGGACGGTTTATGTATGGGGTCCCTGTTTGCTAGGGCCACTTTATCATCAGCTACACGATGTTACTTATAGGAGAGGAGAGAGTATCTCCTGCGGGACCACACTGATGATGATCTGGGTGTGGGAGCATATCGCCATATTTCATCCTCCCATTGAGAGACCACAGTTGGCTGAGGGGATGCCCTATGCCTATTACTACATAGGTGCACTACAGTAGACACGGATGGGTGAGACCGGCTAGTGGCAACACAGGATTGACACGATGGTGTCATTTATTTGGAGATCATACAGAGACTGTGAGGCATGGGACGACGAGGACGAGCACCTCAGTTTTTGCAGACAGTATAAGTATCTTATTGGCAGGACAGTGCAAATTTCTTTGATCATTGAGATGTATTTACCCCAACCTGTCTTGAGGCAGTTCGGCGAGCAGTAGGGTGTACCTGCAGGGACAACTGAGTATGCTTGTTCTTCCAGGGAGTATGCTTGGGGACCAGCCATCCCAGTGGCATTTTTTGAGCAGCAGATTGATGGGCTAGGAGCCTAGGCATGGGGATGGAGGGGAGGAGCAGCCGATCCCGGGACCACAGCGGATTATGATCTATGGTGGCAGGCTCACAAACCAGTGCCATTGACAGATCCTGACGGGCCAGCACCAGTGGACAGGTGGTCAGTGATTCCTCGTGTATCGCGGGCTAGGCAAGGTGGCAAGGGTAGAGATGGAGGAAGGGGGAGAGGCAGAGGCAAAGATGGAAGCCGAGGTGGAGACAAAGGCAGAGACGAAGCTAGGGGTGGAGACGGAGGCAGCGGTGGGGATGATGGCAGAGGTGGAGGTAGAGGTGGGGATGATGGCGAAGATGGCCGGAGGCGACGGCGGGATGGGCAGAGACAGGTCCAGAGGGTATGCCCACGAGTGGCGAGGGTGGCATTAGATGCTATCCCCAAGGTTGGCGAGGAGGGGGAGTGAGAGGAGCAGCCTAGACAGGAGGGAGAGGGAGAGGAGAGATGGGAGGAGGAGGTGGCGGTGGGTGGACAGGAGGAGGAGGTGGAGGTGGGTGTGGGAGGATAGGAGGAGGAGGTGGATGTGGGGGTAGGAGGACAGGAGGAGGAGGTGGATGTGGGGTGGGAGGACAGGAGGAGGAGGCGGAGGTGGCAGAGGATGTGGCCGATGATGACGATGAGGAGGATGATGCCATGGATGATGCCGAGAGACTCCTCATATGGCATATGGTGGAGGGAGAGGAGGAGATACCATCCACTTCAGGGTTGTCTTAGGATGCCACGATAGATCAGAGGGTAGCTGCCCTACAGTAGAGACTGGACGAGAGTATGGCCTAGGTCAGATCCTTGCAGTCAGCGCTGGAGGTAGCCCGGGTAGAGCGGGATCAGGTGGTGATCCGCCAGTAGGACGTAGCTCAGTGGTGTACAGAGTTCATAGCATTATGCACAAGGCCCATAGGGGATATGGCTCACGAGCTAGCTAGGGTGAGCATGAGATTGGGACAGTATCGTACATTATACGAGCAAGCAGTGCCACCGGAGCGACTGGATCCTACCTTGTCTTGGTCACAATCAAGGACAGGTAGTGGACACAGATCAGACAGTGGCAGCAGGAGTCACACCAGTGTCGGAAGATCTACCTCAACAGGTCATATGTCAGTGCACAGGTCACATCACTCACGTCGGCACACCCCTGGTCACAATCATGGGTCAACTAGTTCAGTGCAGAGGTCAGTATAGGGACAGCCGCCAGTGATAGATCCATCCACATCTTAGAGTCTGGCAGTAGTGACATCACAAATGTTTGTTACCGTCGAGATGAGACCTTCATTCATGGCTCCATCGGTAGCACAGACAGTGGCTGCTATAGATCCACCTATCAGTTCAGTGCTAGGTTCAAAGTTGCTACCATCACATTCCTCACCACGAGGGGATGATGAGAGTCTACCTTAGGGGCATACTTGTATTTATGACACATTATGTATATTATTGAGCCTGCGAGCTCCATTTTTGGGATATCTCCTGACTTTATCCTGTGACATTGTACATTTTTATGATGATAGTATATGATGATGCAGTTTTGATGCGGCCTACATGTGTTATGTGATGCTCTTTGCTTTATGTATTATGATATGTATGATGTATGATTTATGATGTATCATGTATGTCCTATGATGCCTATTTGTGATTTTGATGCCATGATGATGCAATGCTTATTTATATGATTATGTTAATTATGTGCATGATGTATTTAGTAAAAGATGCAGTGTTGATGATTATGTTAATGCAATGTTTGTGATTATGTATATGATTTAATGCCATGGATACTGTATGTATGGACCTAATGCAATGTTTATATGATCATGTATGCATTTATGTTTTTGGATGTCACAGGATATCATCATGAGATGGACTTTGAGAAGACGACGGGACTGACAAGAGAAGATGACCAGACCACAGAAGAGAAGACACGAGACTGATGGAGATGCATGTTAATTCCTAGACCAAATCCTTCAACGCTTTACTATATGACTTTTAATATTTAGCGCTCTTAATCATCATTGGGCAGACTGCTGTAATGGCCAACAAACACCAGGATATGACATAGATCAAGGTGTGTGAGGTCGTACCATTACGTGAGACAAACAGTCACAGACAAGGATGATCATGACTCATACTGAGAGCGTGATTGCCCCAGTCTTTTTGTCATAATCAACCACAAGTAGAAAAAGACAAGGACAAATCATGAAACGTCGTTGCTTCTCTAAATCTTATTTCTAGGATATCCTTGAGAAACTAGCGGCATGATTGTTGAAATACAAAAATAGAGCCCTTACCATGATATGTCATTGTTTTTCTAAATCCCAGAATCAGGACCTCGCTGAGAAACTAGTAGTCATTCATGTCAATCGTCATGATACGTCACTGCTTCTCTAAATCCTACTTAGTGGGATCTCGCTGAAAAACTAATAACATGATAAAAAATCAAAAGACAATTGTCAAGTGTTTGCCAAGTGCGTCTGGATATCCATTGTTCTGATGTCAAGATGTTTGGTTTAATAATGTCGAGATATCGAAATGTTTAAAGTTTTGATGATCTTGAAAAATGTCGACAATTGGTGAATTCAGGAAGGACACATCCTAAATAATGCCAATGTCGAGAGGATTTGATCCCTACTAGTCGTAAGGGATCCCTCAAAATGATGAAGATGCCTAGGAAGGACACATCCTAAGGCACATATGACAGAGCTGGTTCTTCAGAAGGACACATCTAAAGAATACTAATG
This sequence comes from Sequoia sempervirens, assembly GCA_007258455.2. Taxonomy (NCBI): domain Eukaryota; kingdom Viridiplantae; phylum Streptophyta; class Pinopsida; order Cupressales; family Cupressaceae; genus Sequoia; species Sequoia sempervirens. Next base: position 93,197,132 of record VDFB02000363.1, read on the forward strand.
TCATGAAGAGTGATTTTTAGATGTCAATAGGATCACTCAAAATGTCGAATGACAATGACGATTCCTAGGAAAGACTCATCCTAAGGCATAGATGATAGAGGTTATCGTTCAGAAGGACTCATCTAAAGATTAACCGAAATTTGACAGTTTGACTGGTTTATGATGATTTCACTTGCTTTGACCGAGTTTGACTTGTGTTGGACTAGATGTCGCTATTGTCATAATAATATGAGTGACGTGTTGATGAGATTGCCATGCTGAATAAATGATTGTTTTACTTTATTTTAGGAGTTTTCCCATTTGGAAAATGATTGAAGCCTTTTGACATGTGTTCCAGTGTAGTGTCATGAACCCTAATGGACTGACCTAGTGCGGCCTCGGGGGCTCATCGCTAGACGGCCTTGCCTACATCATACACTCAGAGACCTCGTAGTTTGACACGACCAATGACTTTATCTTGATGACCAAAGATTGCATCATGATTTTATGTTGACAAACCTAAAAGGACTGACCTAATGTCTCGGGGACTCAAATGTGAGTCTTGCCTATGTAGCAAGTGCACAAAGACAACGTAGTTCAGACAAATGACAAAGACTGATTGACCTGACTAACTTTGACAAGAGATGACACTCTGTTTGCATTCTTCAAGTAGTCTGATGTTTTGTTCGTGGTTTTCTTCAGGACGTTTTATGATTTTTAGGTCTTTTTTTAGGACATTTTGCGATGTTTTTGTCTTTTTTCAAGATTTTTTGCCAATGTTTTTTGTCTTTTTTTTTAGGACTTTTTGCCAATGTTTTTGTCTTTTTTTTCAGGACTTTTTGCCAATTTTTTTGTGATCATATGTGACATCCACTGTAGTGGCATGATAAGCATTTTTCCCCCAACCAGGTCCAAGACTTAGCCATTTGTAAGGAATGTGGATGGGATGTTGCTGGTTTACTAGGTGGACAGTCGTCAAGACTTGATGTCAATCGTTTATCCACTATGACAGGTAGGGTAGGATGTGATGGCGATTTGCGTAGTAATGGCAGAAATACCTTTCATCCTAGGCCAAGTTAGACAAAATGACAGTAGATGGTAGAGCAATGATTGATTACGCATGGCGCCTGTTTGCCAAGTTTTTTCCATGGTACTTGTCCAAAGTGCCTGTTTGTCAGGTTTTCACTATTGAACAAATTATTTTTCTCTTTACTATTTTCTTGATTTTTTTGATTTTTTTTTTTTTTATGTCACCAAGATGCCTGTTTGCAAGGTTTTCATCAAGGTGACAATTTTTTTCCATTTTTCAATTTTTTTTGTATTTTATGGTTTTCAACTCAATCCTCTGATGCTATGTGTAGAACCTTCGGAGATGTAAACTGTTGATGGGCTTTGTCAATTGTTCTCCATCTGGTGTAGCCAATTGATAAGCTCCAGAACCAAAAGAAGATATGATAATGTAGGGACCCAGCCAGTTTGGTTCAAATTTTCCTGGCTTTTCTCTGTCTGCTTGGTTCTTGGGGTTCTGCATGAGAACTAGGTCGCCAATGTCAAACTTTCTAACCATAACCTTTTTATTCTAGCTGCGACAAAGACGATTATGATATGCTTGGAGATGGTTCAGTGAATTTTTCCTTCTTTCTTCCAGCATTTCTAGCTCATGCAAGCGTGATTGTCGGTACTCCTCTTCATTAGTTAGACCCTTCAGGGAGACTCGTAGCAAAGGAATTTCGACCTCAATGGGTAAGATGGCTTCAGTGCCAAAGACTAGGGCAAATGGAGTGGCCCATGTAGGCGTACGAATGCTAGTTCGGTAAGGCCATAGAGCAGGGTTGAGTTGTATGTGCCAGTCACAGCCAGCGTCATTGACAGTCTTTTTTAGGATCTTGACAATGGTTTTATTGGATGCCTCAGCTTGATTGTTTCCTTGTGGGTAGTATGGAGATGAAAAGTGGTGTTGGATATGGAATCGCTCACATAACTCACGTATGTCTTGGTTTTTAAACGGACGTCCGTTGTCAGTGATGATGGATTGCAAAAGGCCATACCGACAAATGATGTAGTTAAGGATGAACTTCGATATTTTTGCCAGTAATATATGTCAATGGGATGGCTTCAATCCACTTTGTGAAATACTCGGTGGCGGTAATAATGAATTTGTGGCCGTTGGATGAGGTTGGATGAATCTTACCCACGAGGTCAAGTCCCCATTGAGCGAAGGGCCAAGGAGAAGTGATCGACTGAAGTTCCTGTGCTGGAGCATGGACCAAATCACTGTGAATCTGACATTTTCGACAAGTCTTGACATATTCAATTGCATCATTTTCCATGGTCGGCCAATAATACCCAAGTCTCGTTACTTTCTTAGCTAGAGTAGGACCACTCAAATGAGATCCACATATACCGTCATGCACTTCTCATAAGGTCGTACATGCTTCATCGGTGTCGAGACATCTAAGGAGGGTATCGTCAAAACTACGATGGTAAAGGGTGTCACTGACAATGGCATACCTTGCAGATTTTCTAATGAAGGACTTCCTTTGGTTATTGGATAGGTTCGGTGGAAGGGTTTGAGATTTTAGGTAGTCATAAAAGTCTTGCTACCAGGGGGAGTTGGGACCAACAAGTTCGCAAACCATTTCTGATTCTGGGATATCATATGCAGGTATCAAAAGCTATTCTACTAAGAACTCAAACTGTGACACATTTTTAGGGATGTCCAAGAGAGAACTAATAGTAGCCATTGCATCAGCTGCCTTATTCTATGCCCTAGGGATTTCTTCAAAAGAAATCGATTGGAAGTATGTTAGGAAACTGTCCACCATCCTCTTGTAGGGAAGCAACTTCTCATCTTTTGTTTCATAGTCATCATTCACTTGGTTGATCACGAGCTGGGAATCCCCGAATACAAGCAACGTCTGAATTTTCCATTTAATTGCCAACTTGAGACCTGTGACTAGTGCTTCATATTCGGAAATGTTATTTGTACAAGGGAAGGCGATCCGGAATGACTTAGGAATTGAATCCCCCTATGGTGTGATAAACAAGATTCCAGTGCCAAAGCCATGACCAGTATGAGACCCATCAAAATATAGCTTCCATGGTGTTGCCGGTTCCGCATGAAAAATGGACTCATCAGGAAAATCAATTACTAGTGGATGAGTGACTTGAATTGGTGCATCCGCTAGTTGATCTACTATTACCTATCCTTTTATTGCCTTACACTCGACATATTGTATGTCATATTCGCTTAGTATCATGACCCATTTTTCCAACCGACCTATTAATGCCGTCCGACTTAAGAGATATTTCAGTGGATCAATCTTGGCGACCAGCTGTGTCTGTTGACTGAGCATATAGTGTCTTAGTTTTTGGGACGTAAAGAAAACAGCGAGGCATGCATGTTCAATGTATGTGTAGTTCAAATCATACCCTATCAGTGTGCGGCTGATGTAATAGATTGCTCTTTCTTTTCCTTCATGATCATTTTGTGCCAGCAATGCCCCCAGTGCTGAATTAGTAGTCGAGATGTATAGAATTAATGGCTTTCCATGAATAGGAGGCATGAGGACTGGTGTTGACAGTAGGTAATCTGTGATTTACTGGAAGGCATCTTGACATTCATCCGTCCATACAAAGGGGATACCCTTGCGCAACAGATACTGGAACGTGTGACACTTATCTGCCAATTGGGCTATGAAACGCCTAATAGATTGTACTCAGCCTTGCAGAGTTTTGAGTTCACTGATTCCCCTAGGTGGAGGCATGTCTATGATTGCTTTGACCTTTTCCGGATTGACCTCTATGCCTTTTCGGGAAACTATGTATCCCAAGAGTTTACCTGATGTGACCCCAAAAACACACTTCTTAGGGTTTAGCCGAACTTTGTACTCTTCAAGTCTCTTAAAAATTATGTCAACTACCTTCAAATGATCTTTCCTTGTTGCTGATTTGGCCAATAGGTCATCTACATAATCCTCCATTATTTTGTGCATCATGTCATGGAAGATTGTGTTCATAGCCCTTTGATATGTAGCCCCTGCATTTTTGATACCAAATGGCATGACGTTCCAACAATATGTACCCCATGGGCAAGTAAATGTCATTTTGTGCTGATCTTCGGGAGCAATGCGGATTTGATTATAACCAGAGAAACCATCCATGAGGGATAGCATCTCATATCCTGCTGTAAGGTCCACTATGATGTCAATGTTTGGAAAAGGAAAGTCATCATTTGGACATGCGTTATTTAGGTCTCAAAAATCTGTACATACACGGATCAACCCATTTAGCTTTGTGACTGGGACCAGATAAGAAATCCATTCAGTGTAGTCAATAGACCATATGAATCCAGCGTCTAGCAATTTCTTTGACTCGCTTTGACCAGTAGGGAAACTTGTGGGTGCATTTTGTTCTGCTTGACTGGTTTAGCATTAGGTAATAGTGGCAGATGGTGCAGAACCAGTTCTGGGTCCAATCCTGGCATGTCAGCATAGGACCATGCGAAATTGATTTTTCGTTCTGCAAATAATTTATGAAATTTTGGTTTCTCTTCGTCAGTCAATGACGTAGCAAAGAGGACCATCTTGGGGTCTTCTGTAGTTGAAATGATATCCTCTATTGTGTCCTCAATAAGCATAGCCGATTTCTCCTGTTGCAAGGGGAGAAATTCCAATCCTCATCTTTGGACGCCTCAGAGAGGTTTTCACCCGCAGATACGTCCTTTATTTTTACTATTCTATCGTCAAGAGGTGCCTTTCGGTTTTCACCTAGAGACATTTCATTTTTTACTTTATTTTTACTTTTACTTTTGCGACTAGAGGACGGAGCAGTCTCGCCGAAGTATGTCGTGCAGTCTAAATCAATGGTGAATCCTAATTTGTGGTCCCCACTGGGTATGCCTTCTTGTAATCCCATGAATTCAGCAATTGCCTCATCATTCTAAAATGTGTCCAGAACTGGCGGTCCTTGTTGGTCCCAATCGACTAGCTCAGGGTAAATTAAGGAAATGCCATCATCAATGCTGGTGAATGGAGGTGAGGATGCGGACAGCATGCAGATGGATTCAGTGATGTTGTATATGAGATTATCATCATCCAACTCTACATCGGACTCTATCCAATATTCTCCTTCACTAGTGTCATATTCGTTGTGGAAATAAGGAGTGAAGGTTTTAGAGCCCTGGTTGTCAATGTCATCTGATACCTCGGATGGATTGGACTGATGGGGTTTAGATGATGGGTGTTGTATGGAATGGGAAGTGGTAGTGGGTCTTTGACTATTTGGTGCCTGTTCAATTTTGAATGTTTTCCAAAACTGTTGTTCAGAGGTTAGTTATCCTAGTTCGACAAACAAATCATCAAGACAACAGTCACTTAAGGATCGTTCTAAGCCAAATTCCCACTCATGGGAATCTGTTTCGATGAGGGTTTCCCTAGTAGTCTCGACACTATCTGAAGCATGTACTCGCTCATTTGAAAGTCCAAAGGTACGTCGATCGTTATTGTCGGGCGATCCAAACCCTAATCCAAGATACTTCAAAATTTGAAAAGTTTCTATGGGTTCCCTGTGACCAGTTTTATTTTTTCCTAGGCCACTAGTACCATCGTAGCCTTTAGCCTTCATGATGTCATAACCCTTGCCATATCTTTGAACTGGTAATGGGGGTAGTGCGACAGTATCCTTATAGATCCATCTTGTAATGTTAGCAAGGTCTTCATCACTCATGTCTCCCCACTTGATAAAAACTGTGTTCGTTGGAACTTTGAAAGTTTCTTGAGGTTCCATTCTGAAACATGGCCAACCATATATCTTTGGAGACATGGGTATTGTTGTTATGTTGTATGTTGTATTTAGTTTGAACTCTTCGCAGCCGAGGTCCTGGATTTTGACAGTCGATTCAGTCTTAGGGCTAGTGGAAGGTGGTGGTATGGTGGAAGACGTGGATGGAGTGGATGTGGAAGATGATGTGAGTGTGGATGGGTCGATGTACTTGGATGACGAGGAGCCAGGTGCTTCTCGGTTAATAGGTACTCAATTTTCAGAGATAAGTTGGTACAATATTGGAAAGGGTCAGGGTCTCCGTATATGGTTATTTATGTATCGTCAAATGGAAACTTTAGGCATTGGTGGTATGTAGACAGAATGGCTTTTAAGGCGTGAATCCATGGACGGCCAAGCAAGATGTTATATGGTAGTTCCAAATCCAGGACCTGGCAGGTTGTGTCCACAATGACCGGTCCCACTCTGATAGGGAGAGAGATAACGCCACGTGAAGAGCATTCCTCGTCATCGTATGCTTTGATCACTATACTCTTCGTTGGGTCTACGCATGCATCAGAGAACCCTAGAGCCTTAACCAATTTGAGGGAGCATATGTTCAATCCTGCTCCGCCATCTACTAAAACCCGTCTAACTTTGTGCTTGTGGACAAAGTTTCTATGTGCAATGCATCATTGTGGTTGGTTTTAGGTGATGAGTATTCTTGATCCGAGAAGGTGACGTGGTGAGGTGTAGTGAGATATCCCACCATGGTTTCAAATTGATTGACATCGATGTCCTTGGGGACCAACGACTCTAGCAGGGTTTTATCTAGGATCTCGTTGTGCGCGGGAGAGATACGAAGCAGCTCGAGTATAGAGATTTGTGCAGGAGTCTTTTCTAACTGGTCTATGAGGTTGAACTAAATTTTAGGTTTCCATTGATGTGTGGTTGGGACAAGTTTTGGTTGTTTAGCAGATGGAGCAGGTTGTGACTGTTTAGCATATGGGCCCGGTATGATGATTTTGGCTTGTCTAGCAGGAGGTGGACTAGCTATAGTGACCTTGCCACTACGAGTAGTATAAGCATTACATTGGGGTGCTCTCTTGACCGTAATGGTATTGATGTATTCATCGTCAGTTCGGACATTATTTATAATTGGTCCACTAGAATAATCGTACTTGGCTCGAGCAAAGTTAGCTTGATTTTGTGGACCTGAAGTGGAGGCGTTATGAGAACCATGGTCCTGCAGTGGATTCTTGTGGATAGTATGATCTGAATTGGAGGAAAATTGCGATCCACCCACTTCGATGGTGTGACTTGCGATAAGATCTTGTATTAGGTTTTTCAATTGTTGACAGTTAGAGGTTGTATGCGCTTTTGCTTGATGGTATTCGCAAAATGCATTGTCATTCCACCATGTTGGTTTGAATTGTCCTGGGTCACATGGTTTTAGTTCTTGAAGTATGATGACCCCATGCTGGAGGAATTTCCTAAGGACTTCTTCAATGGGTTCACCCAAATGAGTGTATGTGCGACCCTTAGGAAACTGTCTCATCTGACGGTATTGTCCCTGATTATTTTGACCGTTCTGATTGTTTGAAGAAGTATTGGGAGGAGGTATTGGGAGGAGGTGTCAATGTCGTTGTTGGTCTATTTTGTTGTTGAACCCCTTTCAGGGCCAATACAGGACCCACCATGTTTGCATTCTTGGCGTCAACAACACCGTCGTTTGTAACGTGCTTATTTTTAACCCAATATTTGTTTTTGTCAGCGGGTGGATTGACGTTTGTGTTTTTGGAACCATATCTCAGTTCTCCCTTTGCGATAAGGGCTTTCTCAATCTGGACCCCTTTTTCAACTAATTCTATGAAGTTTGTGAAATAATGTACCTGCAGTGCATATTTTAGGGGCCCCAGAAGTGTTTGGACAAACATGTCGACTTTTTCCCTTTCAGGGATGTCAATGTGGCATCGACTAGTGAGGCTTCTCCATTTTTGAAAGAATGGGATAAATGTCTCGCCAGCATCCTCTTGCGTGAGATTGCACAAGCTAGTGATAGAGGTATCCGTGTCGATGTTGTACGCATAATTTCTTATGAATATTTGTTTAAGCTTATCCCATGTCTGGATATCCTTTTGGGTGGAAAACCATTCAAGGGCAGGACCCGCCAAACTTTTAGAAAAAAGTCTCATCAAGTATGTTTGTTCATAGGCGATGTCCATACAATTGGTTGCAAATTCGCGAACATGTTCAATGGGGTTTGTCTTGCCTCTATATTTTGTGAAGTTGGGTGACACATATCCTGGCGGAAATGGAGGCATGTATAAGCTCGTGTTGAATGGGTATACATTTAGATCATATGATATTTCTGATTTTTTGCCTGAAATGTGCATGTTTTGGATAGTTTTCTCTACATCCCTCAATCTTGTTTGGAGGACGTCCACAGCAGGGTCGTTTATGTTTCCGTACGTTGGATTGCCTGGTACACCATGTGTTCCTATTTGTTGGGTGTGAATATTGGTGTATTGTGGCAGTATGGATTGTTGTGACATGTATGACATGTGTGGATTGGCGTGTTGTTGGTATTGGAAGTTATGATTGGGTGCATGTTGATATTCAAAGTTATGATTGGGTGCATGTTGATGAGTATGAATGTTGAATGAGTAGGTTGGGATGTGTCCCCCAGCCATGTGTGTCATTATTTGGGGGATGTTAAGACCATGAATGTTATGATGTGTTAATGATGTCATGGGTTGTGTTACTTGGCTGCCTTGCGTGAATTGTTGAGTTTTCCTAAGAGGAATGTTTGTGTTTGTACCTTGGGAGGCAATGACATTTGACTGTGTTGTCGTGTTAACGTTTTGTTGTTGTCCTTGGATGAATACACGTCTTGTGGCTCCTCCCGAAATATTTTGTAAAATACCACTGAGCGGATATGTTGAAGTTGTGCTCATGGTAGGAGATGGAGCTGTCAAGGGAGGATTGTTGTGACTTGATGATGCCCCCATGGCATTTACTGTTGTGGCATTTACTGTCATGATATTTGTGGTATTGGGAATGTTGGGGGTGTTTGGAATGTTGGGAGTGGCATGCACTATCATTGTGGTCCCAAAGGAAGTATTGCTCATAGTATTTGGAAGTTGACCACTATGTGACATGTTATGTGCGTTGTTGGTATTAGGGTCAGGAGGTGTCAAATTTAGCGTGTTAACATCAAATCCTTGTGGTAACTTAGCTCCTTCACTCAAGAGCATAGCTAAGAATCTGTCTCTGTCATGACGAACCATTGTTTCAACGAGCTGACAGGCCTCTGGGTCTTGTGCCAGTGCCTCTAAGTTTTCCTCAAGTAGTTGACCATTTTCATCTTTTTGCAAGAATGGTTCGAATGGACTATTTGATGAGGATTGTGTTGTCATTGGAGGTTGATTGTCTAAATTGGAAAATGGATCGTAAAAGGTCCAGTTTGGGTCATTTGTGGGGTCTTGTCGAAAGTTTTCCATTTGTCTCTTTTGTTTTTGCAGTCTAGTTTCCACCATAAATGAGATTGCTCAAATTGGAATGACAACTAAATGCAAGTATGACACTACGTGAAGTCTAAGTTCAAAGTGACAACTAGGATGACTAATGTTTTTGGATTTTTGTGAATAGGATATGCAATGTGTAGACTTATAATGCAATTTAGGACAAGGGTACCTAAGTACTTCTAAGCTCAAACTTTGTTTTCGATTTTGACTGCCAAAGGACTTTGTTTAAAATGACAAGGTGACAAGGTCTAAATGACTAGTGAGTTTTCCTAACTAGACTTTTGAGTTGGAAAAAATCTCACAAAAAGGACAATGACTGAAAAGGGGTTTGACAACTTAGTCCAAAAGAGCCTAGTCTCGAAAGCAGTGACTTTGCAAAGTGTGCTGAGATTTGTCTAATCCTAAGTATCCAAAATGTGAACCTAGGGATAATCTAATGCCAAATGTATGCAACTAAAAAGAATGAAGGATGAAACCTATGGTGACGAATGCAAACTAATGGTTGAAACTTTGAGCAATTCTAGACTTGGTTTCTAACAGAATCTCCCTAGAAATAGTGTTTGACAAATGGTTGACAAGTTGAAGACCTCAGGTTTTGAATATGAAGTTTTAAATTTTTGACAGGAAAATGCGTTGTTTGAAGCTGCGAATGCGTCACAGTTTATCAAATGCGGCTCTTGGACTGTCAGATGCGACTTTATTTAGCATATGCAGCTTTTCAGTGTTCAAATGTGTCGCAACACCTATAGATGTGGCATTCTAAATGTTAGATGCGGTTTAACAAAGTAGTTGCAGTGCAGAAAATCAATTGTGGTTCGACAAATGCGACACAATTTTGTTTCAAAATGATTTTCTTGTCGTTTTGATGGCAATTTTGATCTATTTGGTGAATGTTTTTTTTTGAACTGTGATAAAACCATAAAACACTTGACAAACACAGCGTTTCGAATGTAACCAATCACACATCAAATAAGCACAATCCTAGGTTAGGCCATGACAATATTCACTAGATTCCACGCGGGTTTCCCCAACCGCATATCTGTAGCGTGTGAATTCAGAAGCTTGGCTACATGGGCTCCCCCTTATAGTGCACTCTCTTCTCAGGCCAACCAAGCTTCCAACCCCCATGAAACTCCCATGGTGAACTAATCACCTCTACTACAAACTACAAAAGTGTGGATGCCTTCATACCGACCGGCGCTACGCTAGCAAATAGAAAGTTTTTGGCTTGCTATACAAAAGTTTTTAGTTCGGGACCCTCGTTCGAGTGGCCATACATGGGGCAAGAGATTAATCACCATTAAGGTGGAACTCCAACCTAAAGAGGTTAATCTCAACAGGGTTTAAGGGAGTACAACTCCATTTGTATGACACATCCGCACTCGCAATCTTAGGTTTTCCCTTAAGATTTACATTTATATACTGGTCGGGGGTAGCTTGGCTTTAGCTCCATTGCCGGTTTGAGTCACGTTGGGGTGATGAAATCCCCAGGAAGGCCCAATTTCTAGAGTTGGTAACCGTTTCTCTTACACCCAAGATCGTCTGAAAGTGCAAGGGGAGAGGATACTTTGATATACCAAGTCAGGGTAATAACAGAAAAAAATGGGTCTGGTTTTTTTATCACGAGGTTTTCACCAAGTGAGAGCATACTCACCTACCATTTTGCAAAAACAATCAAGTAAAGAAGACATGAATGTTCTTTTTATGTGCACCAAAGTTAAATGTTTGCTAATCTATGAAAAACAAGCACAATGTTTGTTTTATTCTATCTTCAACATTTGAATCTGTAGACAAAAGATTAGTAGTTTCTTTATTAAATGATCTTTGACACACGAATAGTAATCGCCACATGCTGCAAATGGAGATTAATAACACAAAACCCTAAGCTAGCTAACATGCAGGAATGAAAAAAAACCAGGAAATTAGAAGACCAGAAGAAACCAGAAAGAAGCTAGAAAGAAACCAGTAACCAGAAAACCCTAAAATCTGAAAATCAGAATGTCAAAAATGAAAGAAAATCTTTACCAATCAAATGCGGCACGACAGAGCATATGCGTCATTTAGGACTTTGAATGCAACACGACAGAGCAGATGCATCGTTCAAGATATCGATTGCGGCTTGTTAGAGCGATTGCGGCTTTTGTGTTGGTGAATGCATCGCGACGCATCATATGTGTCACGAGTTTTTTTAAAAAGGCGATTGCGTCACCCCGTACCTGTACTTGCAAAACAACAGAAAACACAAAAAAAACATACATAAATAACCAAAAAAATGGAGTCGGGTTCACCAATGTAACTGAGGGTAAATTCTAAGGTTTTAGATTAGATCAATCAAATGAATGTAAATCATAAATGACAATAAACCCAAAGTTCTATAGAGCACAAAGGAAATTAAACAATAGAACAATTATACCTGTAAATCGCAATTCCCATGATTACCTCCATAGTACCTTCTTACTTGCTGGATGATGTTGCCCTCAGATTCGTTATGCGAACAATCTGAAAATGTCTAAGTCCTACAACAAGCCCTGAAGGATTTGTAGAAAAACGTCTAAATGCCTATGACTATGACAATCCCTAATAGGGGTTAGGGCAAAATCCTTAATCGAACGGTAAGAATAATATCTTAGATAATCGGATCGATGGTGGAGAATAAATGAGATAAATTAATTAAAGAAATGAAGATTTTCAAAAAATCAAGAAGATAAGATTGCCTGATTCATGAGATTCGAAAAATCAAGAAGATAAGATTTGGACTGAAGATTCAATTTGGAAAATCAAGAAATCTGCTCGATTACTTGATTTTTGGAAGATTAGTAACTATTTTGAATTAAATTAATTCAAAATAATGATTTTGTGAGATAATAAATAATCTTTTTCAGATTATTTATCAAAATGGACTAACAGTTAAGATTGTGATGATATTTTAAATAATTTAATTTATTTAAAATGAGAGGAATATCAAATTGGCAATTAAATAATTAAATTTAATTATTTAATTTAGCAGATAAGACTAATTAATTAAATAAATTAATCAATTTATTTAATTAAGACAATTAGTGACATATTAAATAAATAAATGTAATTCATTTATTTAATAATCAAGAAGAATCAAATCAGAAAGGGAAATTAAATAAATTAAGAAATTTATTTAATTAAGGGAAGACTTAGACAACGACGTATTTAATAAATAAATAAAATTTATTTATTTAATAATCATGAAGAATAAATGACATGAATTAATTAAATAATTATGAATTATTTAATCAATAGTCGAATATGGACCAAGGACATAATTAAATGTCATAATTATGCTAGGACGAAAGTGGTAAAAATGAAGCTTGCAGGCCTAGGTCATTTTTAGGTGTCTACAACAATAACTCCAAGTAATTAATAAGAAGAGATCCCCATGCCTGTTATCACTTATCCCAATTAATGGCAACAATGCAGCCTTCTCCAACAGTAATCAACTTGAAATCAACTTCTCAAAACAACTCTCTCTCACTTGTTGATAGCTCACTTCTCTCAAATAATAATAATACCTCTTACTCACAAAAGACCACTCTATTTCTCACTTATAAAATAGAACAATATGTCTGGTAATAACTTAGAAGCAATGAACTATAAAAGACGTATATCTCTTGGTTAAAATACGTCTCTCTATAGTGGAATGGAAGAATAATAATCATATGATAATGATCATCTCTCAAGTGAAAAGGTTCAACTATTTATAGAGTAGCCAAACAATCAGAAAGCCTATGGTTTAAGCATGCCAAATGACAACAAGCTTCATGAAAAATTAATTAGCAATAAGATGGTGATGAATTAAGCTCAGACTTAGCAAAACTTCTAATAGATTGACTTACCTTTTTGAAAACATTTCAAAGACGAATTCAAAAATTACATGGAGTGTCGACTGAGGATATCAGTATGGGCTGATCACACTTGATCCATGATGAATCGAAGCATAATGTAGCCAGTAATACTCAATCTTCAAACAAGATCATTAAAATTAAAGATAAACTAAACATTTATTGAAATGAAGCATTAAAAGCATTGAAATGTCTATTCTACCCCATTTGAAACTTATCCTCTTTTAGAATTGATGTCATTTTGATGCGTAACAATGACCCTTTCCCAATCCCATGATTAGTGAGCTTGTTTCAATCAATTCTATTGAAGAGAATTAATGAAATCGTTGTGATAAATGGATGAAAACATGACTTATGCTAAATTGAACATGATGTAAACTAAATTAACATTATTTTATGCTAAAAATCATCTAAGTATGCAATTTCTAAGCTAATCTAAGCTCATTCTAGCCTAAAAATATTCAAAACCTAATTTATAAACAAGCTAAGATGGATGCATGAAAGCCATTAATGGAGGCTTAATGCTATTACACAACTAAAAATGAACTAAAATATGATAAATGTGAGCAAAGTGCTAGTGTGAGAAAATTCAACAACATAAGTTTGCAATTGACAGATGGATCCATTTGTCTCTAAATAGTGTTCTATTTATAGGAGAGCAAATGAGAAATGAAGGTTTGAGATCGAAAAGATCAATCAATGGTCAACGATGGAGGAAATAGGAGGCATGGATCATGGATTCTCATCAATGGGTTAGAATGCAACATGGGATTTAATCAAGGGTTCGCATTTGCTCCAAAAAAACACACTTTTGACCTACACACATAGGTCACAAAGTGACTTTCCGAAGAAGTCACAAGTTTAGCTTGCTCAAGAAGCCAAGTGAGAATATCCCTTTTTCAAATGATTGGAGGAGAGAGAATATTATTTGGAATATTATGAGTGAGGAAATAGATATTTTTCTAATTAAAACAAAGTTTAATTGTGCAAAAGGGGAGGGAATATTCCATGGGAATATTCCCCTTTTGGAGGAAAATTAGATTAATTGTTAATTAAACAAGGTTTAATCATACAATTAGGGGTTTTTGGAGGAATAAAGTTATTTTCATTAAATTAAATGATTTAATGAAAGGGCAAAAGGTCAAATGACATTCAATTAAATAATATAAGGTTATTTAATTAAATAAGATGACTTAGGGAATTAAATTAGATACTTTGATTTATTTAAATTAATGAGATTAAATGTTAGCATGAAAAGGGGGGAATTAACCCAATTTGATGTGTTAGTTTAATAGAAAAAAATGATGCATTTAATTAATTAGTTGGGCCAATTAAATTAATTAAGTGAAAATAGGATGGGTTAAAAGAGGAAATGATGTTAGTATACCCATTTTGAGTGTATGATATCATTTTAAGACATTTTTTAGTGTCTAGATTTTGCCCCTCTTTGAAGCGAGGTACCTATTGTTTCGGTTCAAAGACTGATAATCTTCAAATTAAAACTATTGCTTAAATCAAAAAATAAAAAAATTCTAATTTTTTAGATGCCCCAGTGGAAGGATAAAGCTGATTCCCTGCCCCTTCGAGAAATCGGGCAAAATTTTTGAATTTGGGTTGATTTCTCGATAAAGGTGAAAAGCTACCCCAAGGGTCCAGAAAGGCACTGGGATGCAATAAATATTCCAAAAAAGAAAAAAATGATACAAAATAAGCTCCACTTTGGAAAAATTGGTGAAAATGATGATAAACCCTAGCTTCAAGGTTAAATTAGGGAAAAAACCCCTAATTTTTAGCATAAATAATCCAAGAAGGGTCATTTTCAATTCATTTGTGCATTCACACCTTAAGGAATTCTTGTGATTTGATCTTTGACCCTCTAACAAAATGGTGCGACAAGAGCTCTCATGACACATTTCTAACTGAGTTTGAGAGTACCAATAGATTCCAGGCTCAGGACCACCGATTTGTAACTCAAAACTTGATTTGAAATTTGACTTTTTGATGCATTTATTGCACTTTAGAATTTAAAATTTGGTGGTGTCACTATATAGCAACGCCCATTTGATAATCAGTGACACTTAAACGATTTATAGTGACGCATATGTATATAGCAACACAATTTGCGATTTAAAATTAGGGTTTCCAATTTTAAATTGTGACACATATGTATATAGAGATGCACTTCTCAATTTGGAAATTAGGGTTAGGGTTTCCAAAGATTAAATCATGACACATATGTTTATGGTGACATGATTTGCTATTGGTAATTTGAAATGCCTTCAAGCATCGTAATTTGGAATTTGAAATATAGTGATGCTATTGTCATTTTGGAACTAAAAATTCCAAACTAAGTCATTTTTTATTTTATTTTTTGATGTTGTGTGTTTCGTCAGTGTAGGAGGTCATTCCACCACTAATGTCACATGAGCACAGGTCCATAGTTTTGCAAAGACTAGGTGGTTTATCTATGTTGCACCAAGAGCACCTGGGAGAGATCAACTTATGGTACATCAAGTATGCGCTTGTCGTCTAGACTCATCTAGTGATGATGACTGCATTGTGTGAGAGATGGTACAATGAGACCTCATCATTTCACCTCCCCACTCGAGAGGCAACGATGACCTTGGAGGACGTATGGCAGATTATGTGTTTTCTAATACATGGCAAGTGGGTGATTTATGATGTTGACACCAAATACGATGCCTATCACAAGGTGATGGAGATGGAGACCATCATTCTTGTTACTTCCCGGATTGACCTTGAGTCATATAGAGGTTGTGTTCCTACATTTTGATTGATCATTATAGCCATGATTTTAGGTTTGGTCACTCTAGATCGACAAAGCAGATGGTTCAACCCAAGATGGGGCTTAGCATAGCATAGGATGCTCCACAAGAGGACTCTATTTGCATGAGGGACAGTGCTACTGGCCTCACTATATCATGATATGCATGACTTTTTCTACTATGATGGTAGTGGCATTGGCAGAGAGGTGACCTTGCTTCATATTTAGGTGTTGGAGCATATAGTCATGCTTCGATTGATTGTGCAGATGGATAATGTTGAGCCAAATGATCTAGTGGTTAGACGATACAAAGGTGTCATTACTCTGCTACACACTAGACATATTTGGCTCTCATACTCACAACGGGTATTGGATGACATGACAATGTTCAGATGGCAACCCTCGCTACAGATGCCATGGTGGTATGATGATGCACAACAATGTTTTTTCATGAGACAGACCTAGTACATGCAGGGCTAGAAGCATACGATCATCAAGAGATACCTACCAGACAAAGTGGCATGATAGTTTGGCGAGCTATAGGACAGGTTTGATGATGACTACATAGCCATTTTTGCAAGGTTAGTTGGAGAGGTTCGCACATGGGGACCCTCTATTCAAGCTCCGGAGGTAGTGGAGAGTTTCAAATAGTTGATAGCTCAACCATGGGCCTATGACTAGGGTCAGATGGTCACACAAACGACACTTGCTTATGATGCATTATTAACACTACCCGAGGGGTTGATAGATCCAGTGTGTGCTCCTTCCTAAGGGAGACCCATAGGGAAAGGAGCAAGTAGGGGTAGAGGATAGGGATAGGTTGGCCATGATGGCCAAGATGGACAGATTCTAGGGGCTCCACTAGTTGTACAACAACCTCCACAGTAGCCTGCTGGTCAGCAACAACCTATACAGTAGCAGTCTATTCAGTAGTAGCCTATACAACAATAGCCTATACAACCACCACCACCTAATTCCAGAGATATTAAGATTTTGTAGTTGTAGTAGTAGATGTAGGTTCTAACAGCTAAGTGGGATTAGGCCCGCTAGTAGATTTTGGAAATCACTACTAAGTGGGACTAGGCTAGGCAACAGGTTGTCATTAACCAGAGAGAGACCACACCTAATAGTAGGTACACCTAATGGCTTTTGAGAGGGATCAGGAGATTGGGTGATAGTAGAAATAATAGGCCCTTAAAGTAGCTACCCAGGGTAGGACTATATTCGTGAGATTGTACAGAGAGGCTATGATTGAGGCAACCTACTATAGAATGCATTATCATATAGATGTTCCCTAGGCATTAAGATAGCCTAATTATTCACAGCGAAGTGATGCACAACCCAAGGCTGAGGATTAGCCAGAGAGGCAAGCTGGAGAGGGGAGCATCCATCAAGGCTAGCTCGATTTTGTATAGACACTTTTTGACTTTTTTTGCCCCATTCTTTCACACATATATACATTCATGGGCTCCTTTTTTATAGCCTCATGGATATTGTATTTATCAATGATATACATACACTGGTCTAGATATTGTACCATGACTTTCATTTTTTGATATATATATGATACGGATATGGATTCTATATGATGTGTTCATCTTATTTCATGCTTATGATTGTATGGATGCATATGATATGAGATGCTTATATTTTATTATGTATGGATGCA